>VSMD01104580.1:0-54823 GCA_008750895.1 Mirza zaza
CAGTAAATGTTGGTCCTTATCGTCATTGTCATCATTGTCATTGTCATCATCATCGCCATCATCTAACCATCTCTACAGAAAGAATGCAAGGGTGGCCCCCATGGAAGGACAGAAAGGTCAGCCAGAAGTTCCTGGGAGCCTGAGGGCTGGGAGAGTCCAGAGGCCCAGCAGCACATGGTCCCCGCTGGGGGCTTCCTCAGAAATTCTCTCCAGGGCAGTGGCTCATGATGGCACCTCTACAGTCCCAGTCCCTCTCCACCCTGACCAGTGTGGGCTGTGGTCAGAAGCCCATGTGGAATGATGTCTTGGGAAAAGCATGAGGGAGTTCACAAACAAGTGAGAGGAAGCAGAGGTAGACATGAACCAGAAACCAGAAAATAAAGGTAAGCAGAGAGAAAAGGACTAGGGGTGCAAGTGGCTCCCTGAGGAAGACTCCAAGTGTGCAGGTGCTAAGGTGGCAGCCTCCTCAGCAGCTCACAGATGGTGTGGGGGTGAGCATCAGAGTGAGTGAGTGACTTCACAGTAGGTGATGTGACACCTTCTCTCTTTTATCTCCCACATCTAGTCCATCAGTCCATCCTCAAGCTATCTTCAAAATTAACCCCAAATCTGACCATTTCTCACCAACTCTCCCACTACTATAATTTTATATATATGTGTGTATGTATATATATATATTTATATATATATATATATATATATATAGAGAGAGAGAGAGAGAGAGAGAGAGAGAGAGAGCGAGAGAGTCTGTTTGCCACACTAGAAAGTAGGCTCCATTGGAGTATGACTTTGAACTTGTTCACTGCTTTATCCCCATCTGGCAGGAAAAAAATGACTGGTTCATATTTGAAGGTCAATAAATTTTTAGTAAATAAGTTAATGAATAAGTGGATAGATTGGTGCATGGTTGAGTGAATGAATCAGAGAGACTGTGTATGACGTGGGAATGAGTTTGTACATAACTTGAAGTGTGTATCAGTCAGAATTAGTTACGTCAGGCTACAGTAAAAAACAACTGCAGAGTCTTGATGACATAAAACGGTAAAGGTTTATTTCTCATTCATGATGGATCACCAGAGAGACTGTGCTCATTGTAGTCACCTAGGGACTCAGGATTATGGCGGCTCTGTCTTGACACCGGCTTTCACCACAGCAGGGGGAAGAGAACGTGGTGAATCATACACTGGCTCTTAAAGCTTCCTTCTGTGTGTGCGACTTCCACTCATGTAACTAACTATAGTAAGTCATGTGGCTCTGCCTAAATACAAGGGAGCAGGAAAGTGCCTAAAAGGAGAAAATGAGCAGAATCTCTGTGGACAATCTCTGATCACCACAGAGTGAGTGAGGCACAGCCATAATGATATGCAGCCAGTGTCAGTGACAGTAGAATGAATCTGTGTACAATTCCAGGAGAAATCAGTAAACGCTTAGCAGGGTGTGTGAGTCAGTTGTTGCTTATATTCTCTCCTGCTCTCACCTAACTCTTGCCTGACGTCTGGTCTAGTCCCCCAAGGCCTTCCCCAGGTCAGTGTTTGCAGTACTCTCTACTGGGGACAGACAGCCTGGAGCTCACTGCACCTCAATACCAATGTCTTCCCTCTCTTGGCAGGACCTCTAGAACTGTGGACCTTGCTTTCATTAAAATTAAGGTCCTAGACTCCTGGAACTTGGTGATTTTCCCACCTCCATAGCAGACCAATGATCCTATCCCTTTTAATTTCCCCATTCCTCATCCTAGGCAGTTTCCATTTTCTATTTGCTCCTTCATCCTTTCTAAGGATTCCTGATATACTACATGGCTACTCTTCTCCTATCCCAGCCTACATATGTGCACTGGCTCTCCTCTAAGGTAAGACACAGGCACTGTGGGAAGAGCATGAGTTTGGCTCAGATCCTGACTTCACCATTACTGATCACACAACACTTGGTTTTCTTGTCTTTTAAAACAGAGATAAAAACATCAACTTCAATGGCTTGTTCTGAGAGTTAAATGAGAAAATATATGTAAATCACATATAGTAGATAAAGACAGCTGTTTTTGTTGTTGTGATCTTATGGCCTTGTGTCAAATGTTCCCTACTAGACTGAAAAGTCCTTGATGGCTAAGACCTGAATTCTTGTGAACACTGACTCCCCAGCCCCAGTTTCTAGGGCAATGACTGAAACCTGGTAGGTGCTTAATAAATATTTGTTAATGGATATAAACAGTTTTGTTAATATCAAATAAAGAAGACCCCAACACAAAGCAGATAGCACAGGTGCACCAAACCAAAGCTGGATCTATCCTCTCTGAAACTGGCATCCAGTTGTCATTATATATATATATATATATATATATATATCTCCAGAATTGGACACATTATTAAAATCTCAAAAAGTGACTTGTGACTTCCCTCCCAGCTGGCCTTCTGACTGTAATGAGATGACAAAGATCTGACATCTTCATCACACAATTACTAAAGCATCCTTCTTGAGTTGTCATTTTTAAATATTTGCCTAATTTAGCTGGAGTTTGGATTTAATTACAGGAAGAATGTGGGCTTGAGTTAGGTTGAGTTGGATTTGAGGAAGGAAAGAGTAGATAACTGGGTCCCTTCCGCTCACTGAAAGACTTTTGCTGGCCAGACACCTTCCAAGTACAACTGGGGTTGTCAAGTAAAGCAAGAGATACAAAAGAAACTTGGAAACCTCTTTGAAAGTAAAGAGAAGGTCATGGAGCAGGAGTTTGAGCAGGACTCACTGCAGACTAAAATCCTTCAGTGTCTCTCCAGGGCCTCAGGGCACAGGCCAAGATGCCTGGCCTGGCATTTAAACCTTCCAGGTGCAACCTTGCCTGCAACCTTGCCCCCTCCTCTTCCCAGCTGCCACCCCTATCGCTATGCATCCCACTGACCTTATGGACCTCAGGGCTCTTCCAGCTTCTTTCTTGACTGGGGCCCAATTTTATTCCTTTTCCTGTGCAGTGGTCTAGACTGGGCTGGTCTAGTCCATCAGTCAACAAATATTTATTGGGGACTTACTATGCACCAAACATAGATGCTAGGGATAAAGCAGTTAGTAAAAGAAAATAAAATTTCCTGGCTTTAAAGAGAAAATAGACAATAAAAATAACCACATATGTAAACTATAGTCTTTTAGATGGTGGTGTTAATAATTGTTTACTGTATTAGTTCCTTTTCCTTTTTCTTTTTAGGACTGGTAGGTGAGGGTGGCAAAACAAAATTTGCTCTCAATTTGATGTATAGCATTTTGAAACGTCTTCCTTTGATCTCCTAAAGACTCAGTAAACCTTCCCTTACCATTGCACAGAGACCCGTTCACTGCTATTTACAGCACAGTTTACTGTTCTTTTAACTAGACAGGGAGCTGCTTGAGGATAGGGATGCGGTTTGATTCTCGTGAAGGCACTAGAGATTCTCTGCCAAATGAATGACAGAGGGATTGTGCCAACGCTGAGCTGTCTATCCACTGACTTCTAGTTGTAAAGTAAACCCTTCTCAACACTTTTCAACCCTTCATCTCCTTTCTTCCCTATAAAGTTCCTGCTTGCCTTGCAGTGGGCCCGTTCTGGTATTTAAAGAAGTCTTCTGGGTATAAAACCCTTTTGAGCTGTGATCCCTGATGACATTATAGCATCCTAGAGAGAAGCATGGTATTTTCCACCCCAATTCCATAAAAATATTAATAATTATTGCAAAAGTCATCATCTAGGAAGTGCCTTCTATTGCCAGGCACCACACTAGGCCCTCAACATAGAATGTCTTTTTTAGTAAGTAAAAAGTTCTCCTCGGTAATCCTCACAGCGCCAATAACCATGAGAAGTACATGGAAATTACTAGCTGCTATCAATATTACTGTGTCTGAAACTACCGTTTTCCCCTGCATTAGAACAATCTGAACATTGTTCAGACAAAGACATCTAAGCAATTTTAAAATTATTTGAGTCATGACAGAGAGACTCACAACTGAAATATTTACCTTTCAATTTCAGGTGAGGACGTTCCCGGAGATGGAAGATGTGACAAGTTCCCACAACGTGTGAGCATCAGAGAAAAGTTCCCCTGACAAGTCACGTGCAGAGACAGAACTGCTGATTAAGGAGAGGATTAATTTTATCTTCCAAGTATTTCTACCGGGAAATACTCTTAGATTTATAGCCTAGTGGGGCTAAAAGAGTTCTTTGCAGTCTCCTGCTCAGCCCCCTTCCCTTGTAGATGGGGAAACAGAGGCCCAGAGATGAGAAGTGAATTCTAATTGCTCACCCTGCCTCACATACTCCCCGCTCCGATTCATCCTCCACACTGGAGTTATTTGAATGAACAAATGAATAAAAATGAAGGAGGAGGGGTTAGTCTTGATTCACCCATTCATTGATTCAGCAAATATTTATTGAGTGTCCATTATTTTCCAGGCACTGTTCTAGGCACTGGGAATACCACAGTAGGCAAAGCAGGCAAAAATCTCTGCCCTCTTGGGGCTCCCATTCTAGAGAGAGGCAGTAGACTGCAAAGACTGTCAAATAAAATCTAGAGAGAAGGCTAAAGCAGGAAGGAGGGCCAGTGAGGGGGAGGCAGGTACACTTTAAGAAGGATGGTCAGAGAAGGCCTCACTTAGAAGGTGATGGAAGCAGAGAAAGGAGCCATGTGACTATCTGGTGGACAAAATCCAGACCAAAGGAATAGCAAATGTAAAGGCCTGGTGGGACCAAAGAACAGTGAGGAGGCCAGTGTGGCTGGAGCCAAGTGAGTAAGATATGAGATGCTGGACATCAGTCTGGAGAGATGTTAGGGGGCTGGGGAGGGGTGCACAGTATCCTGAAAGTCCTTGTGTCATCAGTGGCCAGTTTCCTCTCATAGTCACCTTCCCTTCTTTGTGCTACTCCCTTGTCCTCTGGCTTCTGATTAGGTTTGACCAAAGGGATGCACTGTCAGGAGATTAGAGAGTAGGAGGGAAGAAAAGCCCAGTCTATCTCCTCTTCTCTCTGTTTCAAGTGGGGTAGCAGGAGCCACAGCTCCCCCTGGCTCCAGTTCCACCAGACAGGCCCACCGTGTTTCCAGCTCTCATGGGAAAGCTCCAGCTCTTGGGCTCCAGTAACATGGCCTCCTCTCCTTATGCCAGCATTTCTAGGGGAACTGATGGCCCCCTGCAATTGCTAATCTCAGGGTTACCCCACCTTCTCTTGGTTGCTCTTCTAACACCTTTATAATTACTTCCCTGTATTAAATGGTCTCTACTAAATTACCTGGTGTGGATGGTGTTTCCCAGCTGGACTCTGACTGATAAAGGCTTCATAGCCCCCTGTAAGACTTGGGCTTTTACTCTAAGTAAAATAGGCAACCATCAGGGGGTTCGAGCGGAGATTCCTGAAGAGCTTTGAAAGCCTGGATGAATGGAAATACATTTGCGTTTCCATAAACCTTTCCTGAATTGAAGACACCTTCCCAGAGTCACATAGAATATGTGATAGGACAAACCCCTGGTGCCTGCTCCTCTGCTCTCCACAGCCTTTAAATAAATGGCACTGAGGACCTCCGAAATTTCAGGGACAAAGAAAGATGTCTGCAAATTCTCAAGTAGCTTTGCCCAAGACTCCAACTCTTTGAAGACCTCTGAAGGTCAGAGTCGACAGTGAGCAGGCCCAGACATCACTGAGAGGACTTCACCAGCAATGCAGAGGAAGGTTTTCTCTGTTTGATTTCCTGGGAGAGCGCCAGGAGGAAAAGCTAACCCTGAGGAGTCCCTGCAATATCCTAGGCACCCTGCCAGGCAGTTTCACATCCAATGGCTCATTTAATCCTACAAGGACACTGCCCGGTGGATATTATTTCGTTATCTTTATTTTGAAAACAGAGCTTTCGGAGAGGTTAGGTAACTGGTCTAAGATCAGACATCCTGTCACTCCATCAAGTGGATCAGGGACCAATCAGCTCAACTCTTCAAGGTGGCCATCAAGGCAGTAGAGTGGGAGGGACTTTGAGCAAAGTCACTGGATGAGAAAGCCAGGTGTTTGAACTAAAAAGTCATTTTGCTTCTCTGAGTCTCAATTTCCTCATCTATGAAGTAGGAATACCATCGATGATATCCATTTTGAAGAATATTTTTGAGGATTTAAATGAGCTAATGTGTGGGAGGGATTGCATAAGTTTTAAAGCTCTATTCCAAAGACTCTTAACCTGAGGTCCATGCCTGAGCATTAAGGTCAATGAACCTATGGCCATGATGCTAAATTTTCTAGGTACAGGCATAGATCTGTGGGTCCTTCAGACAATCTGAGTTCCCCTGCACCTCATATAGGTAAGTTGCTTGTTGTGCTAAAAGTTATTCTATTATTTAAAGAAAGGCTTTTCCAAACAACATAGCTCCCAAACGTAAACCAACTAACTATCGTGTAGACACCGAGCTGTATACTCTGGACTTTCTGTGGCACTTCAAAGGATTTTCAAGAGTAGTTTCAACTATGTGTGATTTTTGCCTCACAAACTATCTTTAGACCCCAATCCTCCATGTGATGGGACTCCTCTGTGCATTTGTGGCAGGGATCACGGCTTCCAGCAGCAGGTTCCTAAAGGAGAAGGGGACTCAAAGTTAATTGGAAAACACGGTTTTAGACAAATATTGCAAAGTATTACAATGTTAGTAATGATGAATATGCTATGATAACTATAATTACATCCACACTTACTGAGCACTTACTATGTGTTGGGAATAATTCAAGGGCGAATTAGAGAAGACTATATCCCCAGAGGGTTCGTAATGCTGTGGGGACAACAACCCACATGGAGGTGGCAGATTTTTTTGGAGAGGGTGAGCTCTGAGCTGGATCCCAAAGAATGCTTGGAATCTTAATAGGCAAGAAGGGTGTATTGAGAAAAGGCATGGACTGCAGAACATGGCGGGGCCTGCTCAGGAAATAGTGTGACTAGAGCACTGGCTGAGATGTGAAATCAGCAGGGAGGGGGCTGAAGGCAGAAGAGGATTGGGCTTCAGTGTCAGTCAAGATGCAGACTCTATCCTCCATCCCAATTTCTACAACTCATTCAGTCCTTTCTCTCCCCCAGCACCCATTCCAGGGCTGAGTACCTTACGGGTGCCCAAGGATGTTTTGCTTTGGAGAAGGGAGACCCTTAACCCCGGTAAAAGCAAGACAAACTTGGATTCTAGTCCTGCTTCATTTACTAGCCAGCTGTGTGACCCTTCCCCCTCTGCACCTCTGTCTCTCCATCTATGAAATGAGAATAATCACACTTCTTCTGCCATAGCACCCAACAGAGTATTTCGCACTTGGTAGGGGCTCATATCATGTTAGTTGAACTGCCTTCTCATGGGGCTCTTTGGGGACATCAAGTGAGGCAGTAGATGGACCAGTGATTAGGAAGAAAGACCAAGGACAGCCTCAAAGGCCTGTATTATTGGTGGGTCGCTGGCCTTGAGCAGCTCTCACTCCCTCTGGAGGTAGCCCCCAGCCCTCTCCCATCATGCCAGGCTCCCTCTGCAGCAGAGGAGACAGAAAGGGGATTCATCAATTGCCTGGGCTGAGGCCAGACATTGGAAATCTCACAACACATGCTAATGCCATCGACCTTTGCTGAGATGTGCTGGGCTTTCAAACAAGCTTATCCGACTCTGATTCACCTCTGGAGAAAAGAAAGGTTACATTATTGATATGAAAGAATACTAGGGGGAAAACTGTCCACATAGCAACAACAGCTCTCCCAGACCTCAACTTTCACAACTTCTATGTAAGTTTAGATGACACACCATTTTAGAGAGGCTATTATATGTCATTCACTCACTTGATTAGCTAACAAATGCTCACTTTAAGCAGACCCTGTGCTGGGTCCTGGAAATACCCAAAAGACACAGAACAGACCATGTGATAAAGCAGCTCATGGTTTAGGGGCAGGTAAGGGGCAGAATCATGAAGTAGACCACTGTAGACATTTAAGTGTGATGGTCATAGGATGGGGGTAGCCCAGGGTGTCGTGGGGGCCAGAGAAGACAGCACTCACTGGCTTGAGGTGGGCACAGCCATAGAGGTTTTGAAGGTAGCAGGCCCTCTACGGGCTGGGCCGAGCTCCAGCTCCAGTGCTCCCTGTGGCAGCACCTGCTCACACCATCTGCACCAGCCATGCAGTGACTTGCAGCCTTTCATCTGCACCAGCCTATTTCATGCATTCATGCCCATGATGGAGTACATAAAAACAAGGCTTAGAAACCAATGCATTAAGGCCCTTCCAGAGGAGGGTTCAAACAAGGTCTCACAGGGAGATGCTTGTGCTGGACCTTGGAATAAGTAGGAGTTCACCCAAGGAGTGGTCAAGAGGTGCCATGTGGCATTCAGATAAAGGAGAAAGCATATGCAGGGGATAGTAAGAAGTTCAGTGTAGCTGGGGCACTAGGTAAAGGGGTAGGAATGGTGAGAGTTGGGGCGGGAGACAGAGCCAAGGTCACCAAAGCCATTGGATGCCAGGTCTAAGGAGTTAGGACTTTATCCTGTAGGTGGCGGGGAGCCCTTCAGTGGGTTTTAAGCAAGGAAGTGACTTGGTTAACCATGATAATAACCCTGGAGTCCTTAAAGTAAGCTCATAAGAGGCTCAATTTCTATAAACTGGTAGAGAGAAAGCTTCTGAAATTTGACCCAAAGGCAAGAAAGTGTATTCAAAAACCAACAGAGAGTAGGCCAGGCAGCAATCCCTCCCCCTGCTAACCCGCAAGGGGACCAAGACTTCCCAAGGTCACCCTCTCCTGATAGACTTTAGATGTCTCTACATTTTCTCCCCCACCCTCTAAGACCATTGCCTTTTGGCAGTCTCTGTACCAAGGACAGATTTGATGATGAGAAAATGGCCCACTGGAGAAATAAAATGCTTGTGTTTCTTCAGCAGGGAAAGCTGTTGGAGTATTTTATTATCATTATTATTATTTTTCTCTGAGCTGAACAAGTGACAGGACATAATAATATCATTTATTCTAACTTGCTCTTGCAAATCAGAACTTTTTAATATTTTCCTTTCAAATGAAAATGCCATTTATCATTATCAAATGAAGTGCTAATGAAAACAACATGTAGAAAAAACACATTCACACAGCAGAGCATGATGGAGCACCTTGTCAGCAGTCCATAGTCTCGCCGTTAATTTGATTTCTGCCAAAAATCACTTAAGTGAGACTTGGGGATTTTTTTTCCTCAATGCTTCAGGCCTTTTTACTGAGGCCTGTTTATTCCCCTCTCTTGAGAAGGTACTGAAATCCCAAGCCAGTTTTAATCTGACTTTTAACAGGACTCCTGCTGCTCACATGAGGGAAGTGGGCATGTCAAGGGGCATGAGGGGCTATTCTTGCCTGACTGTGTGCTATTGCTCATTTCTCTCACCCAACACATATTTGGCTCATGGGCTTTGGTTGCATCCTTGTTTAGTGGGATACGTGCATGTGCTTCAATCTGGTGTGTGGCTCTGTAGGTGAGTACGTGTCTGTGTCCACAAGCCATGAGGACAGTAATTACATCTACTTGTTCACCACTGGAGGCCCAGCACAAATGGCCTATTGCCTAACACATAGTAGGCACACAATAAATATTTGTTAAATGGACAAGTGAATGTTTCTGCACATTTTCTTGAGACCTGTGCTTTTGTCTATATGAGTTCAGATACGTGTGTTTCTATCCACACAGGTGGGGCCTTCCAGAACAGAAACTACCCCTGAATCTCTAATATATTTGTACAGTGCCTGGCACATGGCAGACCCTCAGCAAATATTTATTGAGTGTCTACAGCTATAGTTTTCTATATTTTTTAATTGAAGTATAATTTATATAACATAAAATTAACTATTTTTAATCGTACAGTTTAGTAGCACTTAATACATTCACAATGTCATGCAGCTATCACCTCGATCTAGCCCAAAACATTTTCATCTACTGAAAAGGAACCTCTGTCCCCAGTAAGCAGTCACTCCACATCCCCCTAGCCCCTGACAGCCACTAATCTGCTTTCTGTCTGTCTCTACAGATTTACCTATTCTGAATATTTTATATAAATGGAATCATACAATGTAGGACTTTTTGTGTCTGGATCCTTTCATTTAGCATAAAGTTTTCAAAGTTCTCCATATATGTTTTTACATCTCTGTGTGTGTTTAAGTCTGAGGTGTATGTGTATGAGTGGGATATTTAGCACCACTTATGTGTCTCTAGGGCCTAGAACAGGGCCTGACAAAGAACAGGAGGGCAATGAGGACAACACTTGCCACTGCTCCCCTTCCCTGCCAGGCACTTCTGAGACATTGCATAGACTGTTCCTTGGCCCAGATTACCTTTCCTCACCCTCACCTCTGATATCGCCATGCTAACTCTGAATGATTCCTTCACAACCTCTCCAAGCGTTATCTATTCTAGGCAGCCTTTTCTGGTTGCAGGCTAGCTTATAGGACCCTCTTTTGGACTCCCACTGTCCCATGCTTTCTTTTGTCACTTTCCTGCCCCACTGTATAATCACTGTCAATTTACTTGTCTCTCTCTACTAAATAGATCATGAGTTCCTAAAGGACAGGTGCTAGGTCTTCACCTGTGCAGTCCCAGTGCTCAGTATGATGTTTAGCTTATAGTGGGTGTTCTGCAAGTGTGGGTGAAATGAATGAGTGAATTTTGAGGGGGAAAAAGGCATTCCACATGGAGAGATCAGCCTTTTTGAGGGCCCTAAGGCATTAGAAAGTATGTTCATTATTAAAAACAAACAAACAAACAGTAGTAGTTTGGTGTGACTTGAAGCCTGATGTATGTGAATGAGGACGGTGAGAAGTAGGAACGGGCCTATCATAAACCACCGTGAGGGCAATGAGAAGTCCTTGAAGGGTTTAAGCAAGGCCATGACATGGTCAGATTCATGGGTTAGAGGGTTCCTCTCGCTACTAGGTGAAGAATAGGTTGGAGAGGACCACAGTGGATGAGGGTGAACTATTTAGGAAACTACCGCAGAAGTCCAGGCAAGTGATGATGATGGCTTAGTGCAGGGTGCTGGCAGTAGAATTGTAGAGACTTGAGCAGTGCTCAACAGAGTGGTCTGTGAACTGGAACAGTCCACAGCCAGATAAGTACAAAAAGGAAGATGAGAGAGCAAGGACTTAGAAAGCTTTACAGCAATTTGATATTGCTGAGACATTTTTATTGTATTTTACGAAAGTTCAGTCCATCCACAACACACTGGAAATGGAAAAATAAAAAATAAAACCACAGATAGTTTA
Source organism: Mirza zaza (assembly GCA_008750895.1). Taxonomy (NCBI): domain Eukaryota; kingdom Metazoa; phylum Chordata; class Mammalia; order Primates; family Cheirogaleidae; genus Mirza; species Mirza zaza. Next base: position 11,242 of record VSMD01104580.1, read on the forward strand.
GAGAGCGTGCTAATGAATGGTGTATGTTGGGGGGTGGGACAGAGAGGAAGTAGGGATGCATCCAGCAAGACTGCCAATGATAGGGACCATGTCTGCAGCATTTCTGTGTCCTCAGGACCCCTTGGGGAGGAAATGTTTGCTAACTTGAACTCCCAGGGAGTTGTCAAAAGCTAATGGTTTTGAACAAGGTCAAGGATGTCACCTGATGCCAGGAAAGATGAGGACAAAAAGCTGGGTCCAGAAAGAAAATGGGATCTGGGCCTGGGGGGCTGTCAGCCGCAGAAGAGTCCAGATGCACTTCCTTCTTCATCTTCCTCTGGCTTTGCCCTTTCTCTGCTAAAAGGCACAGGATGAGCTCCTGTGAACACTGGGAGTCGTGCTGGACCTCACCCCCCATCACCAAGCAATGTGACCTCAAAAGGCAATACAGTGTGGGGTTGATAGCACGGACTCTGGAGCTCGTCTTCCTGAGTTTAAATTCCGACTCCACCACTTATGAGGTATATAACCTTGAATACGTTTCTACACCCCTCTGGGTCTGTTTGTTTGGTTATTGTGAGAACTAACTGAATTATATGTCAAGCACTTAAAACAATGCTTGGCATATGGCAAGAGTTCTATGTGTTACCCATTTTGATTATTATGACTGTGCTGGTTGCTTCCACTCCTAAGTATCTTGTGAATGAACCTGCCCCTCTCTCCACTCTTTGCACCACTGCCCCAGTCCAGGCAGTTGGCATTTCTCCGCAGACACAGCAACAGCCTCAGTGGCCTTCACGTCTTCTGTTGGGTACTTTCTTACTCCACTCTGGTCCCGTAATGCTCTTTTTGAACCATAAATCTGGCATGTCACTTCCCTGCTTAAAACTCATCAGTGGCTGTTCCTTGTCCCTAGGATGAAACCCAAGCTCACAGACATAACTCACAAGGCCCTGCATGATTCAGCTCTTTGCCACCCATCACAACCTCAGAATTTGCAATAATTTCTCTTGCCCTTCATGTGTCAGCTGCATGAGCCTTTCTTAGTTCCTCAAATGGCTTTTGCATCTTTGGATCCCTCTGCCTGGGTCACCATGTCCAACTCCTTCATCAAACCAGCTCCTCCGCTTCCTTCAAGTCTTAGCTCAGTGGTTACTTCTTCTGAGATGTCTTCCGTGGTTCCCCAGGCAGGATTAGGAGCCTCTTTTCTGTGTTCCCACAACATCTGTGCCTTCTTGACATAGCACTGACCCAACAGTGTCATCTTTGTTGTCACATATCTACCTCCCCAGACTGTGAGCTCCTCCAGGGCAAACCGTGGACCTGACCCATCTGTGTACACTCAATAAACCCATGTGAAATGAGATTGAACTGGAACCAGTCCAATATTGCATTTTAAAAGCCAGAAAGCAGAATAAAGTGTCTGAATCCAACTTCTCCAGGAGAGGCTCGTGCGTAGGCAAGGGGAGCATGAGATGTTCTTTTCTCACACCATCCTCTTCCTGCTGCCAACCCCCTCCTAGCCGCGTGAGTCCCGTGAGTTAATTCCAAACGGGATGGGCTTGGCAGTGGTTGCCTGGCTCTATGCCCACTACCCGTGGGCGCCCAGGAAACATGCTGAAAGGAGCTGAGCACCACCCAAGCAGTCCTGCCCTCCAACTCCCCCTATGGGGTGTTGGATACAGCAGTAAGTGGAGAGCAGAAAGTGGGGCTCTGGAACCTAAAATATCTCTAGGCCTCAGTCTTCTCCTCAACTAAATGGAATCGACAACCTAAATGGTTGTCATGAAGAGTCAAGGAGATCACAGATCTGGGTGCATGGTGGTCCTGTGCTCCTGCTTGAACCCATTAACTTTCTTGGGATTACCTGGGAAACTGGGGTGAAGAGAGTGAGGAATAGCACAGCTTTGGGTAGGATCCAACTCTGATGCAGCAGAGGCAGGAAGGTGCTCTGCAAATGGACAAAATCTTCCAAGGATCTAAATCATTTTTAAAAGCCCTCACAGGTGGTGAACCTGGGCACAGATTCGGAACAGTAAGAGAAATGAGCAGTTCAGGAAACAAAGCATTGTGTATATATGAAATAGAAGTGAGCTGAAATATGCTACTGCCAATAGAATCTAACATTTATAGAGGACTTACTATGGACAGGGACTGTATTAAGTGCTTTATATGCATAATCTCAATTAAGCTTAACAACAGCCCTATGAGGAAGGTATTATAATTATTCCCATTTTACAGATGAGAAAACTAAGTCAGAAGGAATTGAGTAATTTGCCCAAAGACCCATTAAGACAGAGCCAGGATTTGAATCCAAAGCCATCTGATTCTCAAGCCCCCGCTCTTTCCATCCTATGTTGGTTACAGTCAATTGGTCTTCCACGTACCATCAGGGCTGGAAACATGAGAACTACATTTCTCAGAATCTTATGCAGCTGGGCTCTAGTTTGCTTCTGCAGTTGGAGGACACACATGGGCATAAGAAGGCAAGAGGAAAATTGAAGACATTTTTGGCTCCTGTCATCTGTAGGAACGCCTCCGTAGGGGTGCAGCCTCCAGTCTCCCCTTTTTACTTCCCCAGACTTGGGAGTAGTAATGGCTTCTTTGCAGTAACTGATCTCTGAGAAGCACCTCCTTTCCCCTTTTGCTCTCCAGCCCATCCAAGAGCTTCGTAATCAAGTCTCTCTGCTTGAAATACCTAGAAGAGGTTGTTCAAGGTGGACATTGTCTGACACATTATTACTCTTTCTACTCTTTCAATCAGAGGCAATACCCAGCCACATGATCAAGGTGTCAGCCAAGCAGGCTGAAGGGAAGGCTGAGACCTCTGTAGTACACTGGAGGTCCATCATGGGAACTGAAACAAGCATCTAATGGACCAACACCAAGAAAGGAGGATGTGAGTCAAAGGGGTCCCAGCAGGCATCCAACATGCTAGGCCCAGGCTGTGAACCTAATTCCAGAGCCCACCCATTACTGAGGCTGCGCACAAAAGCCATCCTGCCAGCTTCAGGATGGCTCAGGACCTGGGTGATGTGAGAGAGCCTTGGGGCTGGCAGCTGAGCAGGCCAGGAGATGCAGGACCAGCACAGTACCTTCCCTCTGCCTCCCTTACCTCTGGGAGCCCATATACTTTGTGTTGACTATTCTCTTTATTTGGGAACTTGACTAAGAACAAATTTGACAGATCTGGAAGACTTCTGACCCATATTCCTTATCAGCTAGTTCTATGAGTCACTTGGTTCCCCCAACTTGAGCACCAGTCTCCTTGTTTATAAGATAGGGGTTGTCATGCCCACTGCACAACTGTGAGGATAGAATGAGATAATGTATCTAACATACCTAGCTCAGCTCCAGGCCCATTGCAGATGCTTAATAACTAAGTCTCTCACTCTCCCTTCTTCTTAAAAATAAGTGCCCTTATTTGGTTATTTGACATATCCTATATATGTGTCTCTCGAGCTCCATTATAAAGTCTGACAAAATAAAGACTGTGTTATAGCCTTCTTTGCCTTGCTCAGAGAACACAGTTCATTTAAAAATAAAAATACACCTTTAATAATAAATAAAAACCTTCATAGTCATAAAAAATAAAAAGAAGAAGATGAGAAAATAGAAATGAAGCTTCTCCATTCAGCCTGAATATGTTGCATAGAGAAAGACCAAAACTTTAGTATCTGCTCAATTTATTTTAGTATAATTCATTCTTCTGTTCCTACCTCTCTCCTTCCTTCCTTCCCTTCATCTCGCCCACAAATATTTATTTTCAAGGCCTGGAAACACAAAGATAAATAGGTAGTGTCCTCACCCTGAGGAGCCCAGATTCAAAAGTGGGGAGACTTCATGTAAACAGATGGTGACAGCCCACCCGTGCATATATGGAGCATCGACATGCACACCTAGAATGCAGACCGGCGCCATGGCAGAGGGAAGCACAGTGGCATGGAGGCAGGGAGGAGACATGAGGAGCCAGGGGAAGTTTCCTGGACGAAATTGCTCATGTGCTGGGCCGTAACAGAAGAATGGAAAGGAGTGACATGAGAGGGCAGGAGTGGGAAATACAGTAACAGGGGCATTGACACTGGAATCAGGCTAACCACAGTTCAGAGCCTTCTCTGCTGTGTGACCCAGGGCGACTCATGTATCCTCTTCTGTAAAGTGGAGTAACAGTACCTGCTGGGCAATGTCATCGTGGGTCTGATGGCAATAGAGAAAGGACCTGGTGTAAAGGAGCTGCCAATGGGTATCAGGTACCTCCCAACACTGAGGGACAATGGCCTTTCCTAAAGGACAGAGAAGTTCAAGATTAGAAGGAGGGGTGACTAAAACCTATCTTTTTAAAATTTATTCTCTTTAGAACAGTTTATTTAGGTTTATAGGGAAAAAATGAGCAGAAAGTGCATAGTTTCCATATATTCCCACACACACAGCTCCCACTATTATTAATCTCTTGCATTAGTGTGGTACATTTGTTATAATTGATAAAATACGCCTTGAAGACGCTTAGCTGGCTTCAGCACGTGGAACAGCTCCCCGCCTTCCCTACTCGTTCTCCCTTCTGAGCAGGGATTATAGCTAATTACAAAATTTGTAGGGGAAAAACAGTGAATAACAAAGAATCCAATCCCCTGCCCCCACGCCAGCATCCCTGATGTTAGAACCACCCAGAACACAAGCAGGCCAGAGACTCACCAGAATCCAGTGAGCCCCTCTCACCTCACGTTTCCGCTGCTCTTTTAGCTTTGGGACACCACAGCACAAGAAGAAACCATCCCTGACTTTCTTTTTCCCTTTTCAAACTGAACAAGTTCCTGAACTTGTCAAACATAAATGCAAAATTATGAAAAACAATCATAAGTGAAAACTCCAGTTATTAAAATGTATGGGGACTAATTATTGATCTGATGAGATGCTGAATAAAAAGAAAGAGACACGCTTGGATAAACGGAAATCTTTTAAAGTCATTAATATACATGTGTTTACTTTTCCTCGTCTACATTGGAAGCTGCAGCAGAGCTGTATTGTCTAACAAATTAGAGGGGGTGACAATGCCATGTTCAGTCCAATGTGTGATGTCTCTCCTCTCAGACTTATTAATTCCTGGCAAATTAAAATGAGGGCCCCCTCCCCACCGCAGGCTGCAGGAAGGTGTGTTGCAAATACAAATGCCATTAGGGAGACTTTGCCTGTGGGAAGCTGCTGGGGAAGGCAGCACACCGGCCTGAAGCTGTTCCAGCACAGACAGGAAACTATGGGAAATTGCTGCCCCCAAACTAGGCACTGCCAAAAGGGAAACTCTTCCAGGAGTGGTGGCAGCTTGGTTGTCTTCCTGGCAGGGTGGTCCTCCTCACCTGCCACTCCCTCGGCTTCTAGGGACAGTCCTGAGCCCTGTATCACTGACCTGCAACGCTGTTTCAAAATGATCCACCATCTCCCTGAACCTTGGTTTTCCTGTCTGCAAACTGGATCTCCTGATGCCAGAGACCTAGTGTGATGATGAAGAGTTAAGACTGTGAGTCAGGCAGACACGACTTTTTAGCTGTGTGATCCTGAGCTGCGTGACCTCTCTGAGCCTCCATCTCGTCAGTAAAATGGGAAAGCAAGTCATGTAAACCTCATGGGATTATTTGAGAACCAAATAAAATAATACATGGAAGCACTTAGAGCTTGGCACATAGCAGGTCTTCAGTAACTATCAGCTATTGTTATTATTGCTTTTCTCACAGCTAAATGGAATCATATAAAGTACATGAAAGCAGTAAACCACAATGTCTTCTTAAAATATTTTCTCAAATTAAAAAACAAACAACCTTAAAGTCACTTATTAAAGAATCTCAAAGTCACTTCTCCCAAGAAGTCCTCACAGGCCGGTTGGCTGACCTCTAACTACACACTCTTCAAGCTTCTGCAGGAAACTTGGACTCAGGCCCTTGTCATCACAGTGTGTTTGGAGCAGGTTTCAGTATCCTGTTATGCCATGTGGACAGTCCTGCCAGGCTCTGTGTGGTCTCCACTAGGAGCCTTCCTGGTACCTTGAGTCACGGTTGTTCCTTCAGGTGCCCATCTTGCTCATCTATGAGTGGGCACCCGGGAGGCAGGGCCTGCGTTGTGCCCAGCTCTGGGCCGCAGTGCCCAGCACAAGGCCCAGCCCGAGAAAATGAACAAAGTAGTTAACATTTCCCAGGCATTCACTCTGGGCCAGGCCCTAAGCTAACTGATTCACAAACAGGATCTCATTTAACATCACGGTACTTCAAAGTGAGAAGCAGCATCAGACAGTCTTATAGATGAGGAAATGCAGGCTCAGAGAAGTCAGGTCCCTTGCCCGGAGTCACACAGATACTGAGTGGCAAATCTGTCTTCCTTAGAGCTTTAGCCACTCCAGAGCCTCAACCTGACCCACACCTGCTTAGAGGGCAGGGAGTAGGGAAAGAGGAGGGACCACTCCTCTTGCTCCTTTCAGGTTTGACTGGGGCAGGGACGTCATTTTGGAAGTTGTTCTCGGCATCTGAATGAAAGGCGACAACAGCCTCACCAGGGCAGGGAGATGAAGAGGAGGTGGTGGAACAGAGAGATGCTCAGGAAGAGGCACCTTAGGATCTGTGCTCTTACTGAATGGGGGAGTGATGAGGGAGAGGGGTGGATAAGTGAGTAGACAGTGACAGTCGACAGAAATGTAGACTGTGGGTCATCACCTTCATCATCATCATCGTTATTGCAGATATAGAGAACTAACTTCATGCCAGGCACTTTACTAAGTACTCTACAGACATTATACTGCTCAGGCCTCGTAGCTGCCCTGTGAGAAGGTATTATTGTCCCCGTTTGTACATGAGAATATGGAGGCTTCCAAAGAATATCCTGTTGGGGACACTTTACATAGAAAATTACTTGAACCTTAAAAATAAATATTTCACTGGGGCCAGGCGTGGTGGCTCACACCTGTAATCCTAGCACTGAGGGAGGCCGAAGCGGGAGGATCACTTGAATCAAACCTGAAAGGAGCAAGTGGAGTGGTCCCTCCTCCTTCCCCATGCCCTGCCCTCTAAGCAGGTATGAGAAAGGTTGAGGATCTGCGGTGGCTAAAGCTCTCAGGAAGACAAACATGGAGTCTGATCAAGATTTGCCACTCACTATCTGTGTGACTTTGGGCAAGGGACTTGACTTCTCTGAGCCTGCATTTCCTCATCTAGTTCAAGACCAGCCTGAGCAAGAGCGAGACCCCCATCTCTACAAAAAATAGAAAAAATTAGCCGGGTGTAGTGGTGCACACCTGTAGTCCCAGCTACTCTAGAATCTGAGGCAGGAGGATAGCTTGAGCCCAGGAGTTTGAGCTTGCTGTGAGCTATGATGATACTACTGCACTGGAGATGCTAGTCTCACTCTGTCCCAAAGAAAGAAAGAAAGAAATATTTTACTGGACCTTTTTAACTGTGAAATATGTTCCTTGGCTTCTCAGTCCTTTCCCTTGACATAAAGGGGTTAAGGTGGCCTATGTCCCCCACTCTTCCTAGTGTCCTGGGGCCTGCCAGTTGGTTATAAGGCATTTCCCAGCCACCTCTCCCAGCAGGCTTAACAAGTCTTCCCACAAATAGAACAAATCGAATAGGCACCCAGGCATTCTCCAGGGGAGCTGTCAGATCAGCATCCTGAAGTGCCCGGATTTCCGATGCCCACCCAAGCCCTATATCCCATTGCTCCTGAAATCCCTGGACTTTCCTACCTCCCTGCTCAAGGACTCACCCTGGCAGCCCCGGCATCAGGATCACAGCTACTTGGAGCCCCTGCCCCTGGAGAGGTATCGGAATTGGGTAAATGCAGCTGTTCTTTTGAAGAAGTAAGTTGAGGGCACTTAGCGAATCAACTTCCTAATGAATCTTTTCAGGTCTGGATGGAAGCCGTTCCGTTACTATGGATCTTGGCTTGATTTGGAAATTAATGTGGTAATTTACAGCCACTCTGCCAGACAAGAAAATTAAAAGAGGGAGAGAGAGAGAGAGAGAGAGAATGAGGGGAGAGAGACCTCTACAGAGGCAGAGCCTTAAGGAGCACCAGCTTGGTGCATGTGAGCAGATTTGGGCCACGTGTACTAGTCATCATGAAGGTGGCTCTACCAGATTGGGCCCATGTGGGACAGAGGCAAGGAGAGACTCCACAAAGCAGATCCAAAAATCCATGGCCCAAGCCCTCAGGAGGGCATCTTCTTTTTAGAGATTTTACATTGCTCTGTTTCCCTACCTTCCAGGATTCACTTCCCAGTATCTCTACTTTGCCATGACCATAGGTCACCAATATTATTATTTACTTTATATACTTTATATTTTTCTTTAAATTCACTCAATTTGCATCTTAAATGAATTTTATATCATTATCATAAATGGTAAACCAATATTATATACCAGGAAGAGAAAGTAAATATAAGATTAATTACACTGAAAACAAAACAAAATTATTAAATTCTAGAGCAGCCCTTGCCTGACGAAAGCTCTGAGTCTGAAGCATGCTCCTACTTGGGAAAAAGCAAGTGTTAGACAGGTGCTCAAGATGTATTAGTGCAAAACCAAGGGGTAAGCGTCTCTTGATATAATCAGGCCGACTGAAAGAAGAGTTAAATGAAAAACACTTCCTCACTTGTGAGTTGGTGCTACGTAATGCTATGACCTTTCCATTTTATTTGTTTAACAAACATTTACATAGCATGTACTATGTGTCAGAAGCTTTTCCAAAACCTTAAAAAAATAACTCATTTAATTCATGTAATAACCCTACGTGGTATAGCATTAGCCCACTTTAAAGAGAGGAGACGAAGGCACAGAGGTTTAGTAATTTGCTAGAGGTCACCTCAAACCATCTAAAATTATGTGCTGGTCATTCTACCCTTTGGTGAGTCAGAGTGGCCCAAGCTCTTCCAGCCACCCCAGGCCAGAGCTGCAGACAGATGGCAAAGGGCAGTGTTCAGACAGGGAGTTCTGGTAGCTGCAGACTGATTCCTCAGGGCCCAGTCCTGGCCAGTGGTGGCATCTGTGGGTGGCCCCCTGGTACTCTCCATCTGACTGTAAATCTGGGTTCTGTGGATAGTGGGCAAGAGACAGTTGGAGGCTGATCCAGAGGATTGTCTCCAGAAGGAGAGAAGGGAGTGGTTTTCTTATTTTTTGCTTTTGCGTTTTTGGGGGGGTTTTCTAATAACACAATATAACACAAGCCCCTGGAGCTGCTGCTTTTCTCTGCTAAGTGCTCTTGGCAGAAATCTCTGAAAAGTGCTTGGAGGACCAGACAGGGCTGCAGCTGGAGGTCAGGCGGCTGGGATCTGAAGAGGTGGTAGGTCCCCTTGGCACAGGGCAGCAGTGGGTGCAGATGGGGCTGGCGTAGACAGCAGGGCCCTCTGTGGAGAGATGGTGTCTGTGACCAGCTGCCTCTGCAAGTGCAGGCAGGTGCCCTAGAGGGGCCCCCATGAGCTGTGCTGCCCTGGCTGGCCCGTGGCTTCTGCTGGCCTCAGTGGAAGAAGGGCTGCTACCCAAACCACAGCCTGGGGTGGGTGATGAGGGCCCTGCCGCATCATCATGATAACAAAGAGTAGCAGAGGCAATATTTTGGACATGTTAAAGCATTATTCTCTTTTGCTTCTCTAAATACATGAGCTTTGCCAGTCTAATGAGTGTGAAGTTGAGAATCTTTCAGAAGGAATTCCAAGAGAAAGATAAAGTAATATATAGCCTCCGACATTAAGACAAAAAAAAATCCAGAATTTTATCCTGGTCAGAACTAAAAGAAAGAGCAGAGGCTCAGAAAGGAGGCCAGATCATCAATAGAAAAAATTAATACTTTCCTTCTGCAGATTTGAGTTGGAATGTGAGTGAAATTTGAGATCCTACTTCAATTGCTCACACTGAGCACTTCCTTTGTGTCAGGTCATCCATTTGTCACATGTTTTACCTGCACAGCCTCATTTAGTCTTCTCAATAATCCTGAGCTTGATGCTATTACTATACACATTTTAAGGATGAGGAACAAAAGGAAGTTTAAGAAATCTGGCCAAGGTTAGACATTCAGGAGGCTGTAGAGCAGGAATTTGAATCCTTAGGCCCTTGGTGCCTTTCTCTAGACTGCAACAATTGTCCCCAAGAAGTCTCCAGGTCCCTTGGCCGTCACGATTCATACCTCCTAGGAAAAATCAGAGCACATCTTTGGAGAGAATCTGTCTTCAGACTTCAAGACCAACGTTCTTGGGCTCATGTCAGTCAAGGTCGCACACAAGGACTCTCCATGGAGGTCACCAGGAAAGAAGGTGTAATAATTCTCACCCAGTCCCTCACAGGTGCCAGGCACATAAAGGATGTAAAAGTTATTGGAAATGCACAGGCCCCACATCGGGGGATGGGGACTGTAGAGGTATTTGCCTCTTCTGAGCACCCTTAAACAGCCCAGGCATATGCTACCACGTTCAGGTTCCAGATTTATAAACAATGCAGATCACACATCCTCACCAGGTTCTAGGGCTTGACTCCTTTTCTCAGAAGCTTAGGAAGCCCCTCAGCTGCCAGAGGCTCAAGGCATCAGCCCCCCAGCAGTAGAACCCTGCTTCCCTTCTGACCCCCTGGACATTGGAGAGAGTCCGCCCCACCTGTCCACCTGTCCCTGCCTTGTGTCTCCAGACACAGCCCCAGCAGAGAGGGCATGAGGCCATGTTCATCTGAAGGCCTTGTCCCCTGGGGTACCCAGAGCTCTCCTCTCCCCACAAGCCTTAGCCAGCCTGGCTCTGCCACTGTTTGCTGCATGACCTTCAGCAGGGAAGTTGCCCTCTCTGCACTGCAGTTTCTTTATCTGCTAAATAAAAGGCTGAAGCCTCTGAAGTTTAGCAACCACTGTTCCCCCTGTCTAGAAAACCCTTCCTCTCTACTTCTTGACCTGGCTAACTTCTGTGTCTTTGTAGATTCCACTCATGTTATCGGATCCTTTAGGAGGCCTTTCCCTACCCTCCATTTCCAACTCCTATCTCAAAGTGAATTGTGTTCGTCCTTTGTGCCCCAATAATAATTATTATGTTTGCAGTATAACATCAAACCTTTATTAACACACTGGCTGCCACACTAGAAAAAAAAATTTTCCCTGGGGCCACTATGTTTTATTAAAATAAAACAGTCCTTTCTAATTTATTATTGTTTATTGTTTTCTGTGCATGAGTTATATGCAACACAATCCATGTTTTTAGAATTACATTGTCAATATTAATTGTAACAATGAGAACATCAACAAGTAAGATTTTCACAAACCAACTGTGGGGTTTTGCTTCACGAGGCCCCGAGCTCAAAACTAGCATGAGTTAAATACAACTCACATGGCAGCCAATGTGTTAAACACTAACCATGTGCCAGGCACTGTTCTAAGCACTTCACATATATTAATTTATATGATCCTCACAACTCCTTATTTCACAGAGAAGAAAACTGAGAAATAAAGGCAAAATGAATTGCCCAAGGTCATTTAACAAATAAGTGTCTGAGCTGGGATTTGAACTCATGCATGGTTCTCAAGAATGATAAGGGAAGTCATCTTGCCTGTCAGGGGTTCCGTTTTGATATATCATCCTTTCAGGGAAGCCCAAGTAAATTACTTCTTTTGTTTTAGATACTTTTATTGTGAAGTGATTGCCCCCAAATCCAAACTTTTAGGCCCAACTCCCAATATCAGTAATTTTGTTGGTTGCTATTGTCACAATTACCCCAAATTCATTCCAGAATAAAAGCCTAAGGTATGGAGGCACAAGGACATGGTGTCACTAATCAGAAAATAGTGTAAGATTTGAGGCTGAGTGTGATTTGGGGCAAGTTCCTGCTCCTCTCTAAACTGTTTCCTCATCTAAAAAGTGAGGATACTGGCCAGGTGTGGTGGATCACACCTGTAACACTAGCACTCTGGGAGGCCTAGGCGGGAGAATCGCTCAAGATCAGGAGTTCAAGACCAGCTTGAGCAAGAGTGAGACCCCATCTCTACTAAAAATAGAAAGAAATTAGCCAGACAACTAAATATATATATATATATATATATATATAAAAAATTATCCAGGCATGGTGGCACATGCCTGTAATCCCAGCTACTCGGGAGACTGAAGCAGAAGGATTGCTTGAGCCCAGGAGTTTGAGGTTGCTGTGAGCTAGGCTGATGCCACGGCACTCTAGCCCAGGCAACAGAGTGAGACTCTGTCTCAAAAAAAAAAAAAAAAAAAAATGGGGATACAATACCTACCTCAAAGATTTGGGGAAATTACTGGGCATCTACCCAAAAGAACAAAGGACACTCTATAAAAAAGACACCTGCACTCTAAAGTTTATAGCAGCACAATTCACAATTGCAAAGATGTGGAAACAACCCAAGTACCCATCAATACCTGAGTAGATTAATAAATTGTGGCATATGTATACCATGGAGTACTATTCAGCTATAAGAAACAATGGTGATATAGCACCTCTTGTATTTTCCTGGATAGAGCTGGAACCTGTTCTACTAAATGAAGTATCCCCAAAATAGAAAAACAAGCACCACAAGTACTCACAGCAAATTGGTATTAACTGATCAACACCTAAATGGACATATAGGAATAACATTTATGGGGTGTCGGGCAGATGGGAGGGGGGAGGGGGGCGGGTATATACACACATAATGAGTGCGATGCGCACCATCTGGGGGATGGACACGCTTGAAGCTCTGACTCTGGAGGGGAGGGGGGAAAAGGCAACGCATGTAACCTAAACATTTGTACCCCTATAATATGCTGAAATTAAAAATATATATATATATATTTGGGGAAGAAGAAATAAAATAATGGTTGTCAAAGCCCTGAGCAAATGAGAATTAATTCCTTCAACAGCTATTTGGCAAGGACCTACCTGTGCCAGGCACTATTGCTATCAAACAGGACAAAAACATTCTCCGCCCTCATGGAGTTTACATTTGAAGATATTTCCATTAGTTATTTCCCAGATCAGCTCTTCCTGAAGAAATTTCTCTCTATTCATGAAACCACCATGTCCCACCATATCAGAACCTCAGAATCCTGGCGGACAGGTACCCCAGTGGCCTGCTCCCTGCTATCCCCACCTCTCCTTCCTCTGCCCCTACCTAGGTCAATGGGAGCCTCTGCCAATCCACCCTCTTCTCTGGGCCTCCTTCCTCCTCTCTAAAATAAGGAGTTTGGGTCAGATGGATTTCCAGGCCTGTCAAATGGCTTTCAATGATTGCATGGTTTGTCACTCCTTTAGATAGCAAGTGTGGACGGTGGACAGGAATATAAGCCACACATCCATGAGGACCTTTGGAGATTGCCAGGCATGTCCACACAGAGACTAAGGCACTAAATTTTACTCTCTGGCCACATCAAACACTTTTCAGTTCTCTTCACTTCCTGCTAAGAATACCTGCTTATGTTGTTTCTATTGCCTGGGACCTACCCCTCCATTCCTTGCCTTCCTGGCTAGTCCCTATATTACCTTTAAAACTCAGAGCAGAAATTGCCCCCTCCCTGGTCTGCTCTTTTTGCACTCAGGGTATTAGAGTATAATCGCATCCTGTGAACATCTGTTTCTCCCACCATACTGAGAGCTCCTCAGGGGCATGGAATGAATTTTATAATATTGTGTCTCCAGCCCCTAGGCTAATGCCTGCCTCACAGTTGGTGCTCAATTGGTATTGGATGGATTGAACCGAATGTGATTTAAAGTCACCTGCCAAAGTATCAGGAAATGGCAGAACCAAGACCTGAATCCAGGCCTGGGGACTCCAAGTCCAGCACACCTCATCCCCCTGTAGCTGTCAGGAGTGGCCCAGAGAAGACTCGCTGGCAGAGGAGGGGTGTTCAGACCAGCAAATTTCAGCAGCCTTCCACAGGGTGGAGGAACCGTGGAGGAACCAGCTGCCTGAGAAGGGCCCTCAGGGTGCCTTGAGGCCTCTGTTTGTCCTTGCTGGCATTGTTGTCCTAACTTGTTTCCTTCCCTTTTCCCCTTGCAGCCCTCATCAGCCCAGTCCCTTGTTTTCTGGGGCTGAAGTCAAGCCACCTTTCCCCACTTCTACTTCCTTTCCCAGACCTCTGTAAATACAGTGGGAACCTGGCTCTCTGAATGAGATGGGAGGAGACAAAGAGAGCCACCCACCCCCATGCCTGTCGAGTACCCAGTTCATATTCCTGCTGCGACTGTATCTAAATTTGCAAATCGTCACCCCGAGCCCCACCATCATGTGTCATCTTTTATGCACGGCCACCTCTGCAGCACTGCTCGGCCAGTTGCTACGCAACCAACGACAGCGCCGCGGGGGCCTGACATTAGTGAAAGCAAATTGACCAGAGGAGCCCTCATCCCGCATGCAAAACAGCCAGGGCCTCATCTTCGTCTTTGGAGAGACTGCTGGAGCTGAGGCTGGGCCACCCTCTTTCTATGGGGCCAGACCCTCGGAACACAGCGTCCCCAGCCTAAGTCGCAGACATGAGGAAGCCCTAGCCCTCTGACTCCTCTGGAAAGGGCTGAAATCCAACCAGTGACGAGAGCTGCCTCCAAAGGGAAAGAGGGCAAATGCACCTTCAGGCTCTAAAATTCTGAGTCTCCAGTGGGATGGACATTGGTTCCTGCAGGAAGAGAAACAAGTTACTATTCATCGAGCACCTGCTATGTACTAGGCACTGTGCTAGGCACGAAAACAGTACAGTGCGAAAAGCTCTAAATTCCTGAATTCCAGCCCAGCTCCACCAAAACTCAGCTGTGTGTTGTGTGTGCAAATTGCTTATTTAGACAGAGCCAGCCGCTGAGGAGGGCTGTCCTTAGACATCTTGGAGGGCCATAAAAGGCTGGAGAGTGGGCTGGAGGGGAGGGGGAAGCCAGTAGAGCAGCAGGTGCGAGAAGATAGGAGAAAGGAAAGAAGGGAGAATACTGCCTTACATGCCTAGTACTGAAGGCCTCTGAGCCCCCAGTTGGGAGAAACAGAGGAAATTGGGAGCCGCAGCTCTGGTCTCCCCTTCTGCTCAGCCCTGCATATCACCCCCATCCCCAGGAGCTCGACCTCACAAGTGCCCACCGAGGCATATATACACAGTTTTGCACTGGGAGGCAGCAAGTTGTGCTAGAAAGAGCAAGGGCTTTGGAATTCATTAGTACTGGCCTCAAATCCTGGCTCTTACTCTTCCTAGCTCTGTAACTACAGTAAGTTACTTCTGCCTTTTTTAATTTCAGTTTTTCAATCTGTGAAATGGGCATGATAATACCTACCCCAGAGGGTTAAATGGCTGCCATATGTAAAGCACCTAACCAGAAACCAGTAAATGCCACTCTTCTCCCCAAGCTTCCATGGCATTCAATTGTCAGAACAAGTCCATTTCCTTAGCCCAACATTGCTCTCACCCGCCTCCCCAGCCTTGCCCTCCTCCTTCCTTGCACCTCTGCACTTTTGCTTGGACTGTGGCTTCTCCCTAGAAGCCCCTCCCCTAGCTGTTTGCTTTTGAAATCTGGTCCACCTTTCAGGACCCAGGAAAGAAGCCTGCCCCACCAGACCATCCTCCAATCCACTGAAATTTCCCAGTGGAAGAATTCTTGGAGCAGGGAACCAAGAAATGACCCTCCTTTCTGTTTTGGTGAGTTTGAGAATCTTTCCCAACCATTACGCTGTGAACTCTGAAAGTTCAGTCACGCTCTGAAGAATGTCATTCTGTAGCTCCTGCATCCTGAGGGTTACGTCTCACCCTGAGGATGGGCACAGGAGCACCCTCAGAAGGCACAGCTCAGGGGCTTCGCGGTTTTGACCAGTGTCCAACACAGCCACTAATGAACTAATTCACGACTACTTGTTAACATATCAGCAAAATCTTTAATTTTCATACAAATCAGTGAGGTAACTATTATCCCCATTTGCTAAGGAGGAAATTAGGCTCAGAGAGGAAAAGCGACACGCACGAGATCACACAACAGGTTGGTAGTGGTGACACTGGGGCAGTTATGCAGATCCATGTGAAAACGGGCTATGAGGCTGCAATGTATGGGCTTTGTCTATATCATCCACCGTCATTAACACTTCAGACTGATTTGCCCATTAAAAAAAAAAAAACTCACAGGTTTCAAGGTGAAGCCATTTACCTATTTCTTATAAGAAAAAAACTTTACCAAACCCAGAGAGAGCCAGCATAGGGGTGCAGAGAGCATCCGCTAAGCTGTGTGCCCCTGGGAAAGTGACTCTATTCTTCTGAGCCCTTCTTCAGGGGTTCCTGTCTCTGAAATGGAAGATAAGGTCAGTTACTCCACTCCCAGGTCTATTTTAAAGGACAAAAATGGCACAGACAACAAAGTGCTGAAGTATAAAGTTTTACTAGGTATTGGTGTACCCTTAGAAGTGGCAATCCTCCAAACCAGAGGTTCACAACCTGTTTCTGACAGATGCTTTTCTTTAATTATTCAACATTGAGAACTGTGTTGTCATCGTTGCTTAAAAGGAGACGTGCCAATTGTATTGCCTTCGTGTTGTATTGAAAAGCATTTCTTCATTATTTGGACTAATTTCCAAACAAATTAAAAACTGTTGTAGCAGTCAAGCTCCGACTGCTCCATCTATTAGATTCAGAAGATGGCAAATTCCTTAAAACACAGACATAAACAATTCTGGTAACACGATCTGATTTTATAATTAATTTTCTGCCTAGGAAGGCAAAAGTTCTCCTTCTCACTTTCTTTGCCCTCAAGTTCCTGGCTGTTCTCCCATTTCTGGCTGACTATGGGTTAAGGATAAGCAGATTCTGTTACCTGGGATTCTGTTGCGTTGCATGCAAAAAGACAAATTTTTTCTCAAATGTCCTTTGATCACAGAGATGGCCAGGATAGAGGCAGTCGAGAAGTTCTGTGAGTGGGCCTTATTGGTTCCTGTTTCTCCCCACCCCTATGCAGCCACAGTGAACACATCCTCATTAGGGCATGGCCACCCAGCAAAGCAGCATGGTCAGCAGCCTGCAGAGGCCCTACCCTATGCCAGCCTGTGGGGCAGACATGCCCCAGGAGTGCTCAGGTCTAATAGAGGTGTGAGGCTGAAACAGGGGAAAACAAGGAGAAATAAACATGTCTGCAATGGGTTGTTTAAATAGCAAGAAGGTTGCCTGGACTGGGCCCCTTGTGAGATGATGGGTATGTTAGACGATGCCAGACCTAGTCTATGACCAGGTCAGGACTCAATCTAGGGCCAAGGCTATGATTCCATCTATGACTAGGATCAGACCTTAACCTGGACCAAGGTCAGGGCTCTGGTTGTGACCAAGATCAAGATTCAGACTATGAACAGATTTAGGGTTCAGTCTGTGGTCTAAATTAGGGCTCAAGTAAGACCTCAGGTCCAGAACCAGTCTCTGGCCAAGGCCAGACTAAAATGTGGTCAAGACCATGGCTCAGTTTGTGATCAGTGAGATTCGTGAATGATTTAGACTTAGCCTCTGCTCAAGGTTTCCATGGTCTAGTCAGGGAGATATTAAATTGAAATTACTCTACCAACTTTTAGGAGTTGGGATAGAGGGAAACAGGAAATAATAAAAGCACAGAAAAGTGACACATTGTCCAGTCTGGGAGCCAGGGAACACCTTCTAGAGAAAGTGATGCCAAAACTGTGTCCAGAATGACATGAGTAGCTTCATTTCAATGTCCTTTTTTGTATCATTGTTTTGAGCATATGGCCTCATTCCCTTTGTGACCACACTCTGCTCTAGATGTGATATTTGTTTTAAGGGACACTCTTGCTATTCTTCTGGACAACAAGGTCCTGGAGAACACATAGTTTTCTTCAACCTCAGTATTTCCCAGCATTTCCTGACCACCATTCAGGCACCCTGACACTAACTCCTAGATACCCTCGCCTCTGTGATTGGATGCACTAAATTTCTATGCAGAGATCCATTTACTCTCTTGTACTGCTGCTCATATTCATCTTGTAGCAGAAAGGTATGAACCTTTTCCCCAGGTTTGGGTCCAGGAGCCCACAGAGAAGCAGAATAATATACAAAATCACACAGTAACATCGAGGAAACCAGGGAGCTGTGTGGCCTCAGGTAAGTCACTCAGCCACTCTGACCCTTAATGTCTTAATCTACTAAATGGTACCATGCCTATATTGCAGCCATGCCTATATTGCAGGACATTTGGGAGGCCCGGTGAGAGAACTTATGTAATGGGGCTCTGGAGATGGGGAGGATTACAACAAATGACTCATGGATGAAGGAGGCAGAACAAGTTCAGCTCATCTTCATGGAATTAGTCAATTGTCACTGGGGTCCTAGGAGGTAGGATCCATGGTTTCCTGTGTCTGTTCAAAGCCAAAGAATGTGAATTCCCTGTTGTGTATTTATTATTATATGTTATTATTATCATTTACTGAGTATTTCTTATGTGCCAGAGATCAACCAAATAACAATGGAAAATGTATACACAGCATTTGTTCCCATGGAGCTTATAGTCGAATATGGAAAACACCTTAAACAAATAATTTCAATAATTTGATAAGTATTATATATAAAAGTTTTATAGCTTTATTAATTTTTTCCTTTATGATATTTGTCTTTGGACTTCTGAAGCTTAAAGGCTTCCCTAGCCCCAAAATTAAATATTCATTTGTCTAAAAGGGTTTTTTAAATAAAGAAGTCACACCTCTTACTGGATGCTCTCTTAAGTTGGGATCCCAGTGAGCAAACCTGAGCCCAGCCAGAAGGTCAAGACCAAAAGAAGGGAAACTCCAGTTCCTTGCCAGACCCAGACTTTGGTCCCCTCTAGAAACGACCAGTGTGTGCTCTGTTCATATTATGTCTCCTCCCCAGGTGGACACCATTCTAGAGAGGTTAGAGGCTCTTACCCCATCAGCCAAGGCTTGATAGCAACACTCCAACTCCATGCTGTTTTCTGTTGCCAGATCTGCTGTTGGGCCCCTACCACAGCTGCTTTAATGGGCAATCTGGTGGATAATTAAAGCTCTTAGCAGCATTTGACTGGATTTCATTCACGTAGCCATACATACAAACATACATAGATACCTATAGATAGATGCACTGCTTTCTTTTTTTTTCCATTTAACTCTGTATTGGGAACATTGCCCTATGCTGTTAAATAAATCCACCCTGGGGAATATAGAATGAATAGATGAATATTAAAGTATCCTAAAAGAGAAGTTATTTGTCCAAGATTCTTTCCTTGGAGGGTCTCTCTTGCCCCATCCTCCCTTGGCAACTGGATTAGCTCAGCACTGGATATAAAAGGCAAACATCCACTTTCTTATTCTCTCCCTCTACTTTTCTGGGCATTGGATTAGTTATTTCTTTGAATCGTGGATGTAAGATATGAGACCCGGATTTGGGCATTGGTAACTTGCTGTGATCTGGGTAAGCGCAGCCCAAAGGAGCTAGGAGAAAGGAGCGTGCACGGTGGCTCAGTGCAGCTCCCTGGGGTTCTTGTGGTGGGGGTTTGGAGTGAAAACCTAGTTAAGAGGGAAGCATGCCTGGAGCCTTCCAGATGATCTGCTGGTCTCCACCCTGTGCAGGAATCTCCCTGGAAACACTGAGAGGAGAACAGGAGGAAGGAGAGGCTTCACCATGGTGGAATTCAGTTGGTCTTGGCTCCCTCAATTATAGCACCATCTAGTAGCAAGCTGGTCCCACCAATATCTCCAACACCCATCATGGAATGCTGTAAGAAGGAAGCCCACTTCATTCATTTATTTGTTCAATAAATATCGTCTTTCCTGCGTGTGGTGCTGTTCTACATGCTGGGCTTGCACCAGTAACTAGAACAGACCTGCGTCCATGCCCCAGGGAGCTCAAACTCTGGTGAGGGGGAAACAAACAAAATACATAAGAAGAAAAATCAAGGCTAGGGTGAGCACTTCTATTTAAACTATCCTATTTTAAATTTGGGTGGCCAAAGAAGGTCTCATGGAGAAAGTAACATCTGAGCAGACTTGGAGGAGTAAAGGACAGAAGGTATAGAGGAGCAACACAACAATCAACACAGAAATGAAGAAGGGGGCAGCGGTATGCCATGCAGGAGCCAGAGCAGAGGAGACTGATGCCAGAGAGGGGAAGGGACTGCCTCAAGGTCACTTAGCTCAGACCAATGGAATCAAGAGCAGATCCCAGGGATCCTGGCTCCTCCACCCCATCCTGCCTCAAGCATAGCCATGGAGGCCTTCATTACCCCTTCCCCTACTTAGGCACCTCCTGCCTTTCCTTTTGCACCTAAGGGCTCCATCCAAATTGGGAACCCCAACTTTCTAAAAGTCAGATTGCCTGCAACTAAGCAGCCAGGTGCCTCCTAGATGCCCTGAGTTAACAGTCATGGACCAGTCTGTCAGGAGCCCCAGAGGTCACCTGGGGCTTCCTTCACAGAGGGCCAGCATAAGGGGGAAGCAGCTCAGGTCATCACCATGGGCAGATAGAGATCACACTGGCAGCTTCCTAAGAAGTTCAGCTCCATCACCTTTTCCTAATGCAAGACAAGCATAAAACTACTTCAGCAGTGGAAAAAAAAAATCAACTTGGAAATAATTAAACAGCAAGGCAGCCACCCATAATGATATTCTGCAGCACACTTTGGGGACAGTTTGCTGCAAAAGCGCCCGAGCACTCCGGTTGTTTAATTAACATTGAAACGGCAGTTCCACAAGAACTAAAAACCCTGTTAATTTATGTGTCTCTTAATGATGCTCATTTAAATACTGTCAACTTTCCCTTGGTTTAATATTCATGATTTTGAGTCATTAAAACACCATGATCAACTTAGGGTAGGGGAGGGAGAAACCTTCCTATACACCCAGAAACACAAACTGTCTGAAGACAACAATTTCCAAACCCCTGCCTCTCCACCCTCCCCACAAAAGTTCAGCCCCTCAGAGAAGTTGTAAACCAGCTGCGGTGCTTCCAGGGCTGGGGACAGGGCAGGGGGCTAAGTGTAGTTTCACCATTTACTGCCCACTCACCTTCCAAACCAAGCTGGGCCTGATCCCACTGTCAGCAGTTACAGAGCTAGGGAGCTCAGCTGGCAAATGCGGGCACTTGATATGCACCAAGAGACCAGGCTGCAAACCCCAGGGTGTTTGGGAGTATTTTAATCATGGCTAGGAGACCCAAGTTACCCTGAAATACATTTCTGGGAGAGGGCTACATTTAGGGCTGGTCAGGGTAAGATGCTAATGAGCTGAGGAGGCATGGGATTCAGAAGGAGGTGGGAAGGTACGCAGGAAGTCAATGCAAGGCCCCACACACAAGCTATACACACACTGTGCAAGCTATGGTGAGCCCACACAGATAACCCACAGACTTAATATGCACAATTACTCACAGAGATACAGGCAGACTTTGTATAAGAGCACGTGGCCATCAAGAGAATTCAGTTAATCTAACTTGAGATTACTGAACTATGACTGTAGTCCACACACTATGCCGGGCTCTGAGGATTCCAAACTGATCAAGTAGACAGACAAGTGAACAGGCAATGACCAAGAGAAAGATATAAGAGGCAGGGTAGATGAGGGGGTGGGGTGCAGGAAATGCAGCGGAAGGGGCATACAGATTGGGGGTGGGACCAGCATCAGAACACCAGGCTGACACACGTTGGGCACTTCCTAAATGCTAGTTCCCAGCCCCTTCTCACACACTCTCTTCACAGGACCACTTTACAACACTGGATCCTGCTTTTGTTGAGCTAAAAACCAAGTACCAGGGTAAGTCAAACGACCAGTATCTTCCTATTTATAAATCTTTTCCTCAAAGAAGACAGACCATAAATGTCATGGGAGTTGACTGGAGCAGAGGTTGGAGCACTAGCTTCAACTCCACCCGGAGCTGGGTTCCACATGACACTGGGAAAAGTTAGTTAATAAATAAATGTCCGCATTGCTCCACTGCAAAATTGAAATAATAGCACCCAGTATCATTTTTATTAAAAGTACCTATTAATAGTTGTGTCTTCCCCACTAAAACATGAGCTACGTGGGATCAGGAGCAATTTCTGATTTATCTTTATGTTTCCAGGGCATGGCACATAGTGGAGACCTGAGAGATGTTGAACTGAACTGAACTGCTGACCTCACAGGGATGTCTTAATGAAGAAATGGAATGTGGTATGTAAAGAGCTCTTAGTAGGTGCTCAATAAATTACTTGTAACTCGAGATGGGATCAAGGAAGGCTTCGAGAGAGAGTTTGAATTTAAAGTGGACCTTAAAAGGTAGTGTGATGTGAGCCAAAGAGAAATAAGTGGAAAGAACAGAGTACACAAAAGGCCAGGCCAAGAAAGCCCAACCCTACCTGTCCTCTTCCTTTCCACACCTGGCTCTAGGTATATATTTCCCACTGATCCTACCATGCTCTTTCACATCCCATTTTCTGTCCTCAGAATATTCTATTCCCCCTCAGTCACCCTCACTTAGTAAGCTAACTCTCACCAGGCTCTAAGAACTGGTTTAGGAGTCACCTCTTCCAGGAAGCCTTCCCCGATTCCCGTCCTCCTTTAGAGCCCTCTCTGGGCTCCTGCAACTCCTCTGTTCCAGTCTTATCACGCCGTGTTGTCATTGCTGTTTATGTGCTTGTCTCCCCACTTGGACAGCAAGGTCTGGTTCTGAATCGTCACTGCATGCCCAACCCCCCTCCCAGCACAGAGCCTGGCATGGAAAGGGTTTTGCCTAAGAGATGGTACAGTTATTAATTTTATGTGCCAAATTGACTGTGTCAAGGGGTGCCCAGATTAAATATTATTTCCAGGTATGTCTGTGAGGATGTTTCTGGATGAGATTAGCATTTAAATCAGTAGACTCAGCAAAGTAGATTGCCCTCTTCAATGTCAGTGGGCATGAGCCAATTCATTGAGGGCCTAAATAGAACAAAAAGCAGAAAAAGGAAAATTCATCCCCTTCCTGCCTACCTGCTTAGGCTAGGCCATCGGCCTTCTGCCTCTGAACTGGGATTTACAGCATGGCTACCCTGGTTCTCAGGCCTTTGGTCTTGGACTAGAATTACACCCCTGGCTTTTCTGGGTCTCCAACCTGCAGAGGCAGATCATGGGACTTCTCAATCTCCGTAACAGCATGAGCCAATTCCTTGTTTTATACACACACACACACACACACACACACGCTATTAGCTGTTTCTCTGGAGAACCCTACCAATACAGATGAAAAGCAAACAGTCTGGGCAGGAAGAGCAATTCGAAAATGTGGCCCTCAAATCCACTATACACAGACGACTGTCAGTAATGGCCACCTGGGCCAAGCCTCCCCCTTCCTCCCTCCCACCAGCCACTATCCAATCATCATCCGCCAGGGGTCCTGTTGTCTAATATGATGTCTAATAGCATCCCCCATCTCTCTGCCTCTCTGTCCCCATCCACAGTGCCCCCACTCTGGTCCCACCAACTCTTCAGCGTTTTCATCACTCCTTGCCTTGGGCTGCCACTCCCCACCCCTGCAATCCATGCTTTATGCATAGCCAAAGAAAGTGAGCTAACAATCCTAACCCTTCTTCAGAGGAAATCTGACAACCCAACCTGGAAGGCCCCTGGATACGAGACTGCCAGTCCCCCTGCCTGGCCAGCCCCATCTCTCCACACCACTGGCTCCAGCCCTTCTCTCACTCATTTTCAGGCCTCTCCCCTGCTGTTTCCTACACATGGAAAATACCTTCTCCTCCTCGCCTCCCCTTTCCTAGATAACATCTCTTCGCTTTCCAAGTCCCAAACTTTAATATCACCTCCTCTAGGAAGCCTTTCCTGATCCCCCTCAGACTGAGTTAGGCCCCCTGCCCCCGACTTCCCTGGGTTTGTCCCTTAGGACACTGGGCATTTCTCAGGTAAAAGGGAAGGTGCTCAGGTGGTCAGAGGTGACATTACAGGAGGAGGAAGAGTCTCCTGTAGGGCCTGCCCCTCCCTGGCTCATTTCAGTCTGAGGGGCATCTCTGAGATCTCCCGCACTAGCAGGTCCACACAGGCTTTGCAGGGCGGGGGAAGCTGCCCGAGCAGCAGCGGCTTCCTCCTGACCTCCTGCCTCTGCACATTCCCCTGACTCACTGATGGAAAACATCCACCCCTTCTGGCCTCTTCCTTATTTCATCACTTTAATAAATTAAGAACAGATTGAAAAGCAGGAAACATTGTCTCCTGGGCCCCAGCACCCACATTCCAACTCAATTACAGGATTTGTTTTTCGGGTCTGGCCAGACGCAGAGGCAGCTGGGATGCAGCAGAAAGAGCAAGAGGAAGAGTTTAGACCGCGAGACCAGAGAAGGCGATTCAGATCCCAGCATAGTCATTGCCCAATGACCACAGGCAAATCCATTTACGTCTCTGAGCCTTCGCATGCTCATGTCATCTCTCCTCACCTGGAAAATGGGCAATAACAATGGCACATCCTTCACAGGGTGGTGGGAGCCTATCAAATAGGTAGGGCGTATAAAACTGCTCTGTAAACTGTCAAGTTCTAGACCATGTAAGAAATGCATTAGTGCCGATTCTCTTGGTTATAGCTGACGTGGCATCAGGCCCTCCCTCCCTTCTAATATTAACAGCTTAGCCCTGGAACTTTGAACCAAAACGCCTGTGTTCCTTAAGGTCAGATCTTTATTCTCCCCATCCTTGTAGCAACCAACACCAGAAAGAGGGACCCTATGGCCCTTTTGTCATATATTCAGCAGATGTTGTTGGTCTTGCTGCTGCTGCTGCTGCTGCTCTTTCCAGTCGACAGCCAGAAAGCTCCAATAGGGAAAGAAAGTATAGGTCTGAGTGTGAGCTGGGAGACATGGTTTTGCTCCTAGCTGCACCACTTGATTTCTTACCAAGTGTGTCACTTCTGTGGCTTGCAGTTTCAGTTTCTCCATGTATAAAATGAGGGCAGAGGTGGAACAAGTTAATAATCCTTGTCTTGATAACTTCATGGGGTAGTTACTAAGATCAAATTAGACCTTTTACAAGCTGTAAGCTCTATATAAATGTAAACTCTTGTTAAAAGAATATTAATAATTCAATTATTCTAATAGTGATGATGAAAAAGAATATTCCAGCTAGATGACAATATCTCTCTTCTTCAGGGAAGAGAATTGCATGGCCTCCTTTGATCAGCCCTTTTGATTTCCTTATAATTTATGATATTGGAAGTCCTCCCTGCTCTAACCTCGTTATCTCATGCTTTAGGTGAAGCCATTCTCATTTTCTGCTCATAGTTGGAAAGAAAAATAAGGTCACCATATTCTTTAAGAAAACTTTCACCCAATTTAAGACCATTCATAAGACGAATTTCTTCCTTCTGACATGCTATCTGAAAAAGTGCATTGGAGGAAAGGGATGAATTCTGTTTTGGAAAGGTGGCTTAGAGATGCATGTAGAACTTTCAACTGAGATGCACAATGGGCTAGCTGGAAATGAAGTCAGGAGTTCAGAGTGCTCTGTGCTGAAAATAGTGGTTCAGGAGGCCTCAGAATAAAAATGTCAGCTGAATGCCTTCAGTCTCATTAAACTATCCTCCATTTCCTGGCCAAGACATCCACTTTCATGCCTCCCTGCCTTTGCTCCTGCTGTTCTCTCCGCTCCCTTATCCACCCTGAAATCATATCCATCACCTCCAGAGAGGCTCTAACACTGCTAAAATTTCACTCATCCCTCAACAAAGTGTTGCAATGTATCTTCCATGTTCCAGGCACTGCACTATTTGCTTTGCTAGCTCTATACAACTTAGTCCTCACAATACCTCTATAAGTATCATTATCCTCACTTTATGTATGAGAAACTAACTCATCTGTCCAAAGCCACACGGCTAGTGAGTGGTAGAACTAGGATTCAAACCCAGGTCTTCAGATAATAATTCCAGAGATTTCATTGTTATGACATTCTGCCAACCACTCCAACATCAAGAGATGTAAGGTGCAGTAGACCAGCTTCCAATTCTCAGATAGCAGCCTTGTCTGAAGTTAGGGCAGAGTCACTCTGGTCTGAGTTAAGTTGGCCAGATAAGTCAGCTGGTGAGCAGCCAGGGCCCTCCTCTGAGGTTGGCCTCCCTCCAGAGCTCTCCGTGGTACTGACACAACTTCCTTCTGCCGGCCCTGAAAGCCTGATGCATTCTCCCCACTGCCACTGCATGTGTTTGTCAACGGTAGGACCTCGGCTATCTCTCAAGCCAATCCCCCGTCTCCAACCTCTGCTCTTGTTTTTTCCTGTGCCAGATACAGGTATCTGGTGAATCCCTCATCATTCTTCAAGACTTGGCTCCCACTGGCTTCCCAATGTGAAGAAAATTTTTTGGCTTTCTCAGAAAGAGTTGTTGGGTACCTAAATCACTGTGGTGATGCTTTTCTTAGGTAATACCACTTATTACATACCAACATACTATATAATTCACTTATGTATTACATTTATTATTTATTGTCTCTCCTCCATCACTAGAATTTATAAGATCCACAAAGGCAGGAATTATTTTCTGTCCTCTGATGTATCCTCAGCAACTAAAAAGTGTCCAGCATATGGTAGGTGGGCATTAAATATTTGTTGAATAATAAAATGAATTGCCAAATTATATGCAACCAACAATTTAATATAAAGGGAGCATTATGACTGCATTTCATATATAAGGACTTGGGCAAAAGGACTTCCCATGAGTGTTTCCTGTCCCTTCTAGATCCAAGGTCACTGTGAGTTCTGAGAGAACTGGAGGTGTCAGAGCCAGCCTGAGCATAGATAAGAGCTGGTACAAGGGTTTCAGTGAGTTATGTGCCATTGTTCACCTACACTAAATGTCAAAAGAACATATTTACAGTCTTCAGTGTTGAGACCATTGAGACTCAAAGTTTTTCAGAAGAAGAACTAAGACCCAGAGAAAGGAAGGGACCCCAACTTTTTAATCACAGAGCATTTCAAGGAGTTTACTGTAGTGAGAAAGGATGCACTGATGAGCTTCACTCCTACTCATGTGAACCAATGCTTCCTGGCATCAGAGTTTAATATGGAATCACAGTCAAAGCTCAGTATCTGAACAGAAGCAGTTCAGTCTGAGACTAGGGCTCTAGTTTGTAGTTGGGATCAGGGTTCAGTGAGTGGCTCCAAATTAACTGGAGCCTTTCAATTAAATAATATACACAAAGTACCTATACCAATACCTGATCCTAGTTGATCAGATGATTAATAAATTAGGTCCTCTTCCTCTCAGATTAGATGGAATTCTACACAATATTTTTTACTTTGTTTTTATTCACCATTTTCCTTCCTGGGCTCCTTTCTCTTCTCTGAGGAGCCCTTCTAGAAGTGCTTGCATTGGGAAGAATCTTGAATATGGTAGGAATTTTGGACTCTGTCCTAAAAATTATGAGAAGCAGGAGAATTGGGGACAGATTCCAGGACTTAAAACTTTGCCTCTTTTGCTCCTGTCCTCCACTCTGCTTACCAAACCTTGCTGCAGCCTGCCCTGGGAATCCCACACTATCAAGACTTGGAGATATGAGCATACTTTCTTAAGAAGGTTCCCATTTCCTGCTTCCCTGGGAACTTCCACTTGTAGGAAAGATAGTAACAGGGATAGGGTGTGCCTTCCCACCAAAAACAAACCCCCAAGAAAACCAGACAAAATATTTGACACAATGCTTTTCAAAACAGTGGACATAAGGCAACAAAAGATAATAATCTCTGAGAAACAGTAAACAAGCAAAGCGGGACCTACAATTGCCCCCAGATTACTGTCTTGAAAGTTTCCAGGCCTCAGCATAGGGAGGGAGAATCTGAATTGAAGAGTCAGAGCTGAGAGTCCAGGGAAAGCAAGGCAACTGAGTTTACAGGGCAGAATGCTGGAGAGAGGGAGCATTGCATAGAGAGAGAATTCTAGAGATCTATAGAGGGCTCTCCTAGAGTATTGAGTGCATACATGTCAGGAGACTACACAAGGCCAGGGAAAGACCCATAAGTGCCCAGTACTCACTCAGGATCAGAATAGTGTCTGTTCCTACCAGCCAACTTGAAAAAACATTCCTAATTCACAGGGCATTGGCTAGAATACTCAGAAGGGTCTTGCCTCAGTTATAGGAATAATTAGCTCTACACTAGAAGTTGTTCTGGTCCTGCCTAACAAATCTTAAAATAAAGACCCAAAAAGGTCTAATTGTTTCTAAGTAATTTAACTACATCCCAGAACAAAGGCCAATAATATTTAAGGAAATATAAAAATACCTAGCTCCCAAAAAGGTAAAATTCACAATGTCTGGAATCCAATAAAAGACTACCAAGCATGCAAATAGGCAAGAAAATAGGACTTATATTGAGAAGAAACATCAGCCAATCAGAACTGACACAGATACTAGATCTAGGAAACATGGACACTAAACAATTATTATGACTGTATTCTCTCTGTTTAAAAAGTTAAGTAGAGTCATGGAAGAAATTAAAAAGGACTTTAAACTTCTATAGATAAAAACTGCAATATCTGAGATGACAAATATACTGGATTGGGTTAAAGACAGATTAGACTTTGCAAAAAATTAGTGAAGTTGAAGAAACAGAAATAGAAGCTATTCAAAATGAAACACAGAAAAATAGGAATTTTAGAATGAAAACATCATCAGTGAGCTGTAAAACAACTTCAAGAAAACTAATATATGTATAATTATAGTCCCTGAAGGAAGAGAGGGACAGAAAAATTGTTTGAAGAACCCCAAACATCAGAAAAATTAAGAAAACTACCCCAAGGCACAATCATAATCCAATTCCCCAAAACTAGTGATAAAAGAAAACCTTAAAAGCAATCAGAGAAAAACAAAAATATTGTGCAAAGAGAAACAAAAATAAAGTGAAAACAGAGTTCTAGACAGAAACAATGTGAGCCAAAAGACAGTGTATGGCAAGCAAGCTCTGTCAACCTAGAACTCTATACCCAGTGAAAATATTTTTCAAAGGTGAAAACAAAATAAATATTTTTCTGACATACAAAAGCCAAAAGAATTCATCACCAGCCACAAGGCACTGTAAGAAATGTTGAAGGAAGTCCTTCAGTCGGGAGGAAAATGAAACCAGATATAAATCCTCACAACGGAATGAAGAATACCAGAAATGGCAACTGCAGGGGTAAATGCATGATTTCAAAATTATTATTTAAATCTCTTTAAAGGATAATTGACTGTTTAACAAAAATAGTAATGTATGGTGGAGTTTACAAGTGAGACGTATGACAAAGTTAGCATAAAGACCAGGAGGGAAGAAACCAGTACTATAAGGTTCTTCTACTATATGTGAACAGTCACACTATCACTTGAGGGCAGACTGTAATGTTACAGATGTATACTATACACCCTAAAGTGATCACTAAACTAACACACAAGGAGTCGATAAGCCAATGAGAGATAAAATGGAGTCATTAAAAAATACTGTTGATCCAAAAAATGATGGACTGCAACTTACCCACATCAATAATTACATTCAATGTAAATGGATCCCTGTCTCTCTGAGCCTGTTGAAATGAACATCTGAAGAGCACTTATCCCGCATATCTGGACTCAATCCTCAAAGCCATGCTCTGAGGTAGATAGATCACCGGTTATTGTCTCCTACCACAGATTAGGAAACTAAACCACTTGAGGGAAGGAGACTTGCTCAGGTCAACAGCAAGTTAGCAAATAAATCCTCAATCTCCTCCATCCCAAAATGAAGCTACTTCAACCAAATCCTGAAGCAGTCTCCTGACTCCCCCCTTCAGAAAATCATTTATTCCCACCCACCCCCACTCTTCTCTCTCTCTCTCTCTTTCTCTCTCAAAAGAAGAAATACAATTTGGTATGAATTAGTGATGAGCCTGCCTGGCCAATTACCAGGGCTAAGTGCTCTCCCGCTGGGAGCGGCTCCCACAAAGCACTAAGTGATGTTGGACTAGCCGAGAGGGCCCCGCCCAGCCAGGCCTAGAGCCCTCCTGGGTCCAGGCTTAGAGGAAGCAGCTTTGCAATTAGCTCTTGCCAGACAGACTGGCTTCTCTGCACAGCAAATTGGGTTACAAAGCTCTCCTCCAGCTGGCCTCCTTGTCTGGTCCCTCCCACCCCAGCAAAGAGGATGCTAATCAACTGTGAGGCCAAGTCTGCAGGTTTCAAGCATCCATGGAGGGAGGTACGCACAGACCAAGGCCCTGTCCCACTAAGGTGGCATCTCATAAGCCAGTAAATATGCCCCATACCAGCCAGACAATAGCCTCAGAGCCCTGGAATCTGGCTCCTGCATTAGACAGGGAAAACTGAGCTTAAAGAAAAGAAACTGAAATCCTACACTTTCACCCTGTCCGTAGCAGCCCCTCACCAATAAGGCAGAGTGTGGTGGGGGGGGGCTGCCCCTCTGCCATCAGGCCGGGCTTTTACTGATTTCTTTTCTATCATTTCAAAGATAGCCCAAAATGTCATTTAAATCTGGAGAGAAACACTTTGGTGAGGAGAGCCTGGGACCTCATCATGATGTGTCCTGGGCCCTGCGTCCCCTCTTCCTGGGCCAGCCCAGATTCTAGCCGGGAGCCCGGCCTGCTGTCCATGTGTCTAACAAGAAGGGCCTGGCCTGCTCTGCCACTCCCCCTAGTGGGCATTGCCGCCTTAGCAATGTTCAACTTCCCCCCCTGCGCCCCCCCATCGGAGTGGAAACACAGGCCCAGCACTTCACAGTTTACAAAGTGATTTCAGACACACTGTTTCACTTGTTCTTCACAATAATTCTCTTAGGTAGAATAAGCAAGGGTTGTGCTTCCCATTTAAGAGGTCAGAAAACAAGTCTAGACAGGTGAGAACCCAGAGCCCGTTGGCAGCAGAATTGGTCCTGAAGCCCAGTCCTCTCTCCAACCCACTGCTGCACTTGGGAAACAGGCTGAGAGTTGGATGTGTCTTTTACTAAACTGTAACTCCCACCCTTAAACCTCAGCCACACTACTGTTTGAGTCAAACAGTAGTAGAGTAACAGGGAAGGGCTTGGGCACAATCTACCCACATATCCATCCAGCCATTCATCCGTGCAGCACCTACTTGTGAGCACCCACCATGCAAGGTACTAGGGACACCAGAGTGAATTAGACCAAGTATCTGCCCTCAGGGAGCCCCCAGACTTGCTGGGAGAATAAACACACAGTGACAACACAGTGTGAACAGTGTAATGATGAAGGTGACACAGAGACTTCGAGGTACCCAGGGCAGGCCCTTGTCCCAGAGGAGAGGTGACACCTGAACCAAGCAGAACAGGTAGGAATTTACTGGGCAAAGACGGAGGGGTGGGCAGGTGAAGATCATTCCAGGCAGAGGAAGCATAAAGAAAAGTAAAATCATGGCTAGGTGCAGTAGATCACACATGTAATCACAGCACTTTGGGAGGCCAAGATGGGAGGATCTCTTGAGGCCAGGAGTTTGAGAGCAGCCTGGGCAACATAGTGAGACCTCCATTTCTACAAAATAAAAAATTAGACAGGTGTGATGGCACATGCCTGTGATCATGGCAACTCAGGAAACTGAAGTGGGGGGATCACTTGAGCTCAGGAATTTGAGGCTACAGTGAGAAATAATCACACCGCTGCACTCCAGCCTGGGAGACAGAGTGCAACCCTGTTTCTTAAAAAAAAAAAAAAAAAAAAGCAAAATCATGAGATGCCTTTAAGAAACTTTTCAGTCTGGCTGTAGCCTGGAGCCTGAGGCTGCAGAGAGGCATGGCATGGGCTGAGACGTGGCACAGCCTTCCTATGTGCCCAGCTGTCCAGGTCAAGGCTTTGTCTGGGTGAGCTCTCTGCAAGGTGGCGGCTGCAGTCCCACGGCTAGCCAGGTTTCTGACCAAATGTTCTTATACCAGTTGGGGAGCTGAGCAGACACAGGGCCTTTGGGGAGTGAGCAGCTGGTGATGCTGAGAAGTGTCTGCCAGGAGAATTTAGCTGAGAACACTTCCCATTCCCAAGAGGTCAAAAGGCCCTGTTGTTCCTCCCTGGTGGAGGCCCTGAGATCACACTGTCATTCATAATTCACTCAACAAACACTTACTGGGCTCCAGCCTGTGCCAGGCTCTCAGCTAAGCTCGGGGGGGTGCAGAAATAAAAAGACATGGTCTCTGCCCTTGAAGGATGCGTGGTGCTGGGGGGAAGGGGAACAGACCAGGAAATCATTACCGTCCGGTGGGTGACAGCCAGAGAAGGGGAACAGCAAATCTCGAAAGAGGAGCGCAGATTTGAGCTAGGTTTCAAAGGATGGTTAGGGTCTGCCAGATAGGAAAGGGCATTCTAGGAAGCAGGAATCATGTGTGAAGAATGAAGTGATACAGGGGCACAGAGGAGCGGGGAGAAGCGGCTGTATGTTGGGGTGCATGGTCAGGGATCAGAACTCAAGAAACCGGATTGCCAGGCTGAGGAGCAGGGGTGCTCTCCTGAGGTCGGCTTTGGGTTTTATAAAGATAAGTCTGGCAACAGAGTGACTGAAGCTGAGGGCTGGAGCGGAAGGATTAGATCCAAGAGGCACTAAGAGACAGGATTGACAGTGCCAGGGCACCAACTGACTGGCTATGGGAGGAGACACTCATTTGTGTTTTGCTTTTTAAAATTGAAATGCTCTGCTAAGTGAACCTCTTCTGCAGGAGAGATGTGAGGATTCAATAAGCTAAGGCAAGTGAAAGCCCCTGCCACAGACCCCTACACCCAGTAGACATGGCGTCAACACTCAATAAGGGCAGGGCACGGTGGCTCACGCCTGTAATCCTAGCACTCTGGGAGGCTGAGGCGGGAGGATCGCTCAAGGTCAGTTCAAAACACTCAATGAGGATCTATTGTAGCTGACTCTCTGTAGAACTCGATAAGTAAGCGAAGTGAGTAATGAACGAACAAATGAATGAGGAAACTGTTGACCTATGAGCTCCCAGCAGGCAGCATGTTTCTCTGCCCCGCCAGAAGTTCTGAGATGTTGTCCAAAGGCTAGCTTACTGGTGTGTTTCTTAGAGAAGTCCTGGGGGAAAGTCAATCTCAGGGCTGCCTCGGGGCTGGAGGTCCTACTGACCCTCCTTGGAGGGTCTAGCCTTCGTTCTTTTGGTGAATGTCAGGTAATGGAGGAATGACATGTCTATACCTGACTCTGAGGCGCCCCCATCTCTGGAATCCAGGTTTGGACCTGGCTATCCCATCCTCACTGTGCAAACTTCAATAAATCAGAAGACAGCATGTGAGAAATGGAATGAACTTCAGGGGAGTAAGTGACATCACTTAGTCACCTACTATGCACAGGCACGTGGTAGGTGCATTATGTCAATTATCTCATTAAATATAGCAATCCTTTAAAAAAGGAGGTTTTATCCATATTTTACTGATTAGAAAACTGAGGCATAGAGAGAGAATGTAACCTTTCCTAGGTCATACAATCATTTTCTGAACCAAGTCCAACAATTTATATATAATTGAAACAACACATTATAGAAAGTTGGAAAAACAGAGGAAGAGTATCCACAATTTCATCATCCTAACACAGCAACTATTGTTTTGCATATCTCCTCCACATTTGGTATTTACTCAGGATTTTATTATTCATACGATTTGGTCTTACTTTTTTCCTTATTTAACATTACAGCATAAGCATTTTTGCAGATTACTATGTTGCCTTCAGAACCATTATTTTTCATGGCTGCAGTATGTCAAATCACATGTAAACACCAGACTTTATTTAACCATTTCCCATGGTTAGATACTTAAATTGCTTCCAATCATTTGATATAAATAATCAATCTTTTCTTTTGTTTAGAATTATCTCCTTTTGGTGGGATTATTTCCTTAGGGCAGACTCCCAGAAATGGAAATACCAGGGCGGAGGGTTAGAACATTTTTCAAGGCTTTTGATACCAGCTGCCAAATACCTTTCTCATGGGGCTTCTCTCCTCCTCTCCCCATGTCTGGATGCCTGCTTCATGTCTCCCTCTCCCCAGTTCCCCTGGCAGAGACACAACACCCCCCTGACCCTGTCTCCTCATCTATGAGATGGAGCAAATGGTCCCCCTCTGCTGACCTCTTGAGCTGCTGATAAAGTGATTCAAGACCCTCTGAGAGGCCATACAGCATAGTGGTTATACTGTGTAATCTTGGTGCCAGGCTACCCGGTTTGAAGCACAGATCTTCTACTCAGAATGTATTTGACCTTGGGCTGGTTACTTAAGTTCTCTGTACCCCAGTTTCCTCATCTGAAAAACAAGAGTGATGAAAATAGTAGCCACTCCTTAGGGTTGTGGATGAGGCTTTAAGGAGAAAGCACAGACTGAATTGTGGTTGTTAATACGGGCGATGTCTAATGCGGGAGGCCACCGCTCCTTCCCGCAGGGGCCACCTGGAGAGGAGGAGGCCGCTAACCAGGTGCCTGGCAGGCTTCTTGTGGAAACCGCTGATCTAGCTCTAATGGCGTGACCATTACTCGCTCCCTGCAGCCTCTGTGCTGGGGGGTCTGGGTCTCTCTTGCCGCCCCCTCCGCTCCACCCTCTGGCTGCTGTGTCCTGATCTTATCCCCTTTTCATCAGGCTGCCTAACTGACCGGAAAATGCAAACGCATCCCTAAACACGCAGCTCCCCCCACCCCACCCCCCAGCACTCTCCCCTTTCCGGGAAGCCAGGCCCCAGCGCCAGCCTGACAAGCAGCACTTAATTCTTTATTGAAAACCATTAACTGGAGTTCAGTTCCCTAAGCCCCAGTTTCAAATTACCCACAGGAAACGCCAGAGCCGGAGAGTGGCTTTCAAGGGCAGAGCCATCTCCTCTAACAGACCGGCTCCAGCTCCGGGACCCTGGCTGTGGGGGCTTTTTTATTTTGAAAAGCAATAACAGCAACAAGGACAACAGCAACAGCAGCAGCAATCTCTTCAACGGCGCATGAGAGCTGACAGAGCACCCTCCTCTTCCTCTCTCATTAGCAATAGCCCCGCAAAGTAGGTGTGGCAGGAGGTCTCATCACCCCGTGGCAGATGAGAAAACTCGTGGGCTCACACAGGCAGGCAGAGATTGAACTGGGCTCCAGATCTCCCTGCCAGTGAGCCCATGACCTCCACCCGATTACACACTCCACACCCCACCTACCGTGGGGCCTGACCTAGGGGAGGCACAGTGGGAGAGACAGGTGAAGGGGAGACCCCCACCTTGCAAAGCTCCTAGTCCTGATTGGGAAGGGGACAATGAAAGAGCCCTAGACTAGCACCTCGGAGACCCTAGGTCTATCCTGGTCTGCCACTGACTGCCTGGCACGTCGTGGGTGTTAATTATAATTCACCGCAGATGCAGGGAGGGATATGGATGGGGGAAAGGGACAGGAGGAGTGAGGGAACCGAAAATAAGCATGACCTTAGTCATCTCTGTCAAGATTTCTGGCCGACCAAAGAGAAACTTCATTCAGTCATTCACTTTGAGTTGTTTAAGGTTACCTATGTGCCAGGCACTGAGAAAGTACTTTACAAATGTTTCTCATTGAATCCTCTAAATAGTCTATTAGGGTAGGTATTATTAATATTACTATCACGATTGACCAATGAGGAAAATGAGGCTCAGAGAGTTTAGATAACTCATTCATGACTGCATCAGTGTCAGGATCTGAACCCGGGTCAACCTGACAGCATGGTTCCCACTGCCTTTTGTGTTATTAACGCCACTTTGGTTCTGTAAACAACTACGTGGGAACCCAGGAAGAGCACAGAGGGAACAACAGACCTGTGTGGTCTCTGGGAAGTTCTCCCAGAGGTGTTGGCATCTGAGTTAAAGGATGGGTGAGACTTGGCCAAAAGGTAGGGGAGAATGTTCCGTGCAGGGGCAGGGCTGAGAAGGATCAAAGGACATGGCACATTAAGACAAGTCAGGAATCGCTGAAACGTCTGAAGCACAGAGAGTACAAAGGGACGCAGCCCTCCAGGAGTGTACAGCCCAGGAAAGAGATGGAAATATGTCAAATGA
Organism: Mirza zaza; assembly: GCA_008750895.1. Lineage (NCBI taxonomy): Eukaryota > Metazoa > Chordata > Mammalia > Primates > Cheirogaleidae > Mirza > Mirza zaza. The sequence goes on from VSMD01104580.1 coordinate 47,132, forward strand.
CTTGGTATTTGAGGCAACCTGGGGAAAAAATTTTATCTAAGAACAAAGAGTGTTCTGCTTTGTATCTCACGTCCCCCTCACAGCAGCCCTGAGAAGCAGCTGAACAAGGAGGCCATCAGCTGGGCAGGGAAGAGCAGTGGCCTCAGAGACTGGGGGCCTGTTTCCCAGAGGTGGTGCTGGTCACCACCCCTCTGAGTCTGGGTCTCCCCTGCTTTACAAAGGGGCCACTAGGACCCACTTCCCAGCCTTACAATAGTTTGGAAATAATAGATTGGGTTGTATTCTAGTTTACTTCCTTTTATAAGCGTGGACACTGAGGCTCAGAGACATCAATAACTTGCCTATAGACACACTCAGAAAATGCTCGATCTGAAATTTGATCTCAAATCTGGTGGATTTGTCTGCTTCTTTGTCACATCCACCCACCAACCCCAGATTAGCCCTCTGAAGCCCAGTACCATAAGCCTGCCCCTCTGTCCACAGTGCCCCTTTTGGATGGATGAAGACAATAACTGTATACCCAAATCTCCCCTTTCCTGCCAAACCCGCCCAGATTTTCACCCAGTAGGATTTCCCAACCCCCCACAGGGCTTAGCTGCCCTTGAGGAAGAAGCAGAAAAGAACAAAACAATAGGAAGAAACTCCCTGGTGCCCTGACCAGGGATGAAACATTCCCCAGCCTCAGAACCAGCAGCCGGGCACAGAAAGCATCAGGCTGCAGCTAACTCCCCGTGGAAAACAAGCCACAGCCTATTTGCCTTCTCCATTCCATAAACTGCCATGGCCAAGCTGGACACCAGCTTTGAAGCCCAAGGGACCTGTCTCCACCAAACCTTGTCTCTTCCCTGCCCCAGATGGCCCCTCTCTGGGCTGGATCCATTTTCTTGGCCACCTTGCTGAACACAGTACACTCTCATTCTGGAAAATGCTGACCTCTGCTCCACGCCGCCTTGTCGGCAGTTTCCTAGACAAGACTCGACTGTTTATTTATTTATTTTTGTGTTAGCAAAGAGGAGAAAATCACATCGGCCTAAAATGAATACTAATGAAATGCCTTCGTTAGCTTCCTTTGTGATAAGAATGAAAAATCGGATTTCCGCAGAATCGCAAGCTATATATTTCTTTCTCCAATTTTTTTTTTTTTTGCCCTTTCCTCTGACAGGAAGATTAGGGACAGCCGAGAAGGAGAGTAAAGTCATTTCATTAAAAATATCTGCATTTTTAAGGGTGCCTTTGTTGCAGAGGGACGTGGCGGTGCAATTTCTCCAAACCCACTTTTCTCAGCCTGTAAAGCAAATGTACCTATTTGTCCTCTGCTGCAACAATGCCAGCTGCATTCAATCAACTGAGAAGCTGCAAGCCATAAACCTTCTTCCCCAGCTAAGGGGAGGGGGTGCGGGGGAAGGGAGCAAGCAAGAAAGGAGGCATGCCATAAAAATTCATCAGAATAATGTAGGGATGAGACGCGCTCCGATCGCCGGCAAGCAATCAACCAATCACTCATCCTGTGGCATTTACAGCACGTCTCATTCCCCTGTTCCTTAAGGACAATTGATTTTTCCTGATTCCATTAGCATAACGGCGTGGAAAATGTCTGCAGTGCAATATTTCTGGAAAGTTCCAACAAGTAGGCTGGGCACTGGAGTGTGACCATCTCCATAAAGCTTCCTCAGGCTCTGCGGCAGACGCTGCCACCGCCGCCACAAAAGGCCCAGAGAGAATGGTGCAGTCTCCAAAACTTGGGGGCCAAGGGCACCTCAGCGTTGTCAAAACAGGTAATTGGCACCAATATGAAACCTCCATTTTCTCATCCCTAAACACAGAAGCACTCTTTTCTGCAAGATGAGGTACCATGGGGGTAGTACGGAGCAAGTAAAACCCACCCACCCCAGGAGGGACCATGTCACAGATACTGGGTCCATTTGTGGCCTTCCAACGCTCCTGGACTTAGGAGCTGAGAAAAGAATGCTTAATGTGATTATTCTTTCATGTGTAAGCAAGGAAGCTGCAGGGGTAGGTGCCTAGAAGCCATTATTCTGCTCCTCTGTCAGCTGGGTCACCACCTCATTCTCCACCGAGACAGCATATGCATGAAAAGGGAACGTGAGGCATTTGGAGCCACACAGATCTGGGTTCAAATCCTGGCTCTTCCTTTTATTTTTGTGTATGACTATGACCACAGGTAATTAACCTCTCTGATCCTCAGTTTCTTTCTATGAAAAATGAGGACCTCATTACTTCACAGGTTTTTGGGACAATTAAGTGAAAATATGTGAAAATCATCTAGCATGGTGCTAATGCATAATGACCATTCAACAAATCAAATTCTCCTCCTTCCCTCTGCATTTCATTTTCCTCCTGCCCACAAGCAATACAATTCCTTCAGTGTCAGCTTCAGCTGATCAAGTTAATGAAACCTTCCTGTGTCAAAAGGAAGCATATAATATCAAGAATATTTCCATCTGCTCTTGCAAGCAAGATTAAAACCTGGCTATGTCTTTTAGGATGTGATTGGGGAAACTCTTCTTATTCAGATTCCCCATCTCTCCTCTCACCCACTCCCCTATTATCACATCATGCCAGAAGGATCTTTCTAAAACATACATGTGACAGTTTCATGATCCTGCTTAAAACCCTTAGTGGCTTCTCACTACCATCTACTTTCTTCAAGATTCATCTCAGTACACATGTTCCTAAAATAAAAAATAAAATAAAAGATTCATCTCAGGCTGGGCCTCCTCCAGGAAGCCTTCTTTGGTCCCCACTGTCCTTTACAATCTCACAACCCCTGTGTACATCTCCCACTCTGTGTCCATGTCTCCTCCATCCTAGACTGTGTGCTGCTATGGGCAGTTTTCCAATTCCATGTCCCCAGTACCTCTCATAGCACCTGACACTTAGTAGATGTTCCATCCATGTTTGCTGAGAAAACCAACTTACAAAGGCAGCGCTGATCTCATCAGCTGAGGCTCTAGGCTTGCCACAGCACTTACAGGCAGAATTATGGGCACTGGCCATGGTCCTGAATCTTTAAGCCCTGAGGAGAAAAGAAAGAAATAATAAAGAAATCTTGAGTGTGTTGAAAACAATCCTCATTCATTCAGATAATCCCAAAACAGCCAGCCTTTGTCTGGAAAGCAGAAGGAGGGCTGAGACTCTGGGGGCTTCAGTTCCAGTCCTGGCTCTGCTGTGAATGCTCTACCCAAGACACAAAACCTTTCTGAATTTCTATTCTTCTCATCTGTTCTCATCTGTCAAGTGGGAACAAAACCTGATCCTCCTGTGTCACGAGATTGTTCTAAAGATTACAAAAGATAATGTCTGTGGATAACTTTGTAATCTTTTTTTAAAGTGCCTGCCATGAAAGACCTCAGAGGTTTCTCCCAGTCCTTCCAATGCTCAGTGACCAAGGGTTATCTGCGCTGACCGTCTCCACTTCGTCACCTCAGGCCTCTCTCATGTGGCTTCTGGACTCGTCACTCTGACAAAACAACTCTCAATAAGGACCTCATGCTGCTAAACCCATTTTTCAGTCTTCATTATAATTGTTCTCATAGGACTATGTTTCTTGATCTCCAGCACTTATCCCAGGATATAATTATACATTCATTTATGTGACTGCTTTATTTATACCTTTTCCCCAACTAGACTGCAAATTCTATGAGGTCAGGAACCGTGTCTGTTTTTGCTTGTCATTGCACTCTCAGATCCCAGCACAATGCTCACAGGAAGCAGCCTCCCCCCCACGACTAGGCAGGAAGGTAGGCAATGTGTCCAGAACTGGCCTGGCCACGTCTAGCACTGACTGAGATACCAACAGAAGGCCTAGAACCTCTATAAAAGTCTCAGAGACACATGCCCTCAATACCAGAGCTTTTGCCAGAGGCCTCTGCCCTCTTGAGATGTATGGAGGGTACGATGAGGATTGGCACGGTGCCCAGCAGCATGAGCACAAAGTAATCAAGAGATGAGTATTATGGGGTAAGGTCTGCGGGACAATTGAGCCCAGCTGCCTTGCTGTGTAGAGAACAAAAACTAAGGCCAGAGAAGAAATGTGATCTAAGATTTTACAGTAAGTTAATGTCATTCATATTCCAGAAAGAGTGAAAGGCAGGAAATGTGATCTCTTGGATCCCCTGGGCTTTCTGCTCTGGGCCACCAAGACCCCTGGGCTGGCCCCTACCATAACATGTATCTCCCTGGGTTGTTATTGCTTTTTCCCATGGAGGGGAAGAATAGTGTCTGGTTAATCTTTATATTCTCAGGGCCTAACCCAATGCCTGATACAGAGTAGGACTCTATTAATGTTTCTAGACTAGGCACTGGATGGTGAAGAGATTGGGAGAGTGGATGTTGAGGGGTAAAAAAGGCTGACCAGGAGCCAGCTCAGAACCCCTGTCAGCCTCAGAGATCCACCACCCTGCCCCAAAGTTTAGGAACAAGGAATGGTCAACCTCAGGCCTGGATATCTCCAAGATCTGGCAGTGGGCTCCATGATGAAGTCCCTGAAATAGATCTGCTACTAAATTCCTGCTGAATTTCCAGTCTGTTCATCCAAGAAAGTCAAAGTCATCCCATAATCCCCTAAGAATGAGAGAACTCAGAATTTATGATTTGCCCCCACAGGTAACACAAAACACAGAATATTATTTGCATTTGAAAGCCAGGAAAACTGAGGTTCTTTTATTCATCCCATAAGGATACAAAAGCAGGGTGTATTAGTCAAGATTCTCCAGAGAAATAGAAGCAATAGGATAAATAGATAGATAGGCAGATAGATAACGGGATTTATTATGGAATTAGCTCATGCAATTATGGAAGTCAAGAAGTCCCATGACATGCTATCTGCAAGCTGGAGAACCAGGAAAGCAGGTGGTACAATTCATTCAAAGTCTGAAGGCCTGAGAACCAGGAGCTCTGATACCCAAAGGCATAAAAAGATGGATCGATATCATAGTTCAAGAAAAGACAAAGAATTCACCTTTCCTCCACCTTTTTGTTCTATCCAGGCCCTCAATGGATTCAATGATCCAATCCACCACCCACACTGGTGAGGGCAGATCTTTACTCAGTCTACTGATTCAAATGCTAATCTCTTCTGGAAATATCCTCAAAAATATACTCCGAAATAATGTTTTGCCAACTATCTGGGTATCCTTTCACCCAGTCAAGTTGACACATAAAATTAACCATCACACAAGGGCCTTGCAGTCAGTATCTCCACATATGAATTCCAGCTCCTGCATTTACAGCTGCACACCCTGAGTCTACAGTGTGGATTGATGTGGATATAGAAGACATTGGCTCTGCCTTCAAGGAGCTTATAATCTAATAGTGGGCAAAAAGTATGTCTACAAGAATTCTAATTCCTGGAAGAATATGATTAAAGCTCCCAAAGAGGTGGTAGGGGGAGGCTCATAGCCAACTGAGAAAAAAGCTTTATGGAGAAAACAGCTTCTCATCAGAGTCTTAGAAGAAACGTGGAATTTTAATGGCAAAGAAAGAAAGATTGTTCTTGGTGAAGAAAGGAGGAGAGCACGGAGCACATTCCTAGAGTGGGAAGTGAGCCTGCTTGACTGGAAGGTCTAGGGATGAGTGGCATAGAAATGGGATCTGAGGCTATGAAAGTGAGCTAGGCCAAAGCAAAGAGAGACTTCACCGCCACTCGAATGCTCAGAGGGGCTAAATAACTTTGTCCAAGAACACAAAGAATCGGTGGACATCTAGGACTGGACTCCAGGACTATTTCCCCTCACCACTCCGCCCTCATCTTCACCAGGAGCGATGACACGGTGATTGGCAGGGGAAGGGGGCTGTCCCGAGTAAAAGCACTTGAAGAAGAAATAATCAGAATTAGTGTGGCTATAGGGGAGGGGCTCAGAGATCTTGTTTGACATATTTAAAAGTGAATTACAGGATGAAAGCAAGGAAATACATTGTGCCCCACATCTCTAAAGTGGCATATTCTATTGCCCATCAAAGCCATGCTTAGAATAACTCATGTCTATGAATGGGTATTAATCTTTGCCATGTGCACATCATGTTAATACATTTGCTATCAATTAAACATCTCAATGGCATTTTTACTTTAGAAATAGTTACCTTTGCTAAGACTTTTGTGGAAAATGCAAAACTAAATTTCCAATCAGCTCACAAGTTCTGAATTTTTGCAAATCGTGAATGTTAGTGGACAGAAGTTGAGATTGGAACCAGGTTGTTTGATTGAAATATTAAGCAGCTTTAGAATGTTCTATCAGAATATTTTGAATACTAAATATGAGCATAAACTCAGTCAGACCCAGGTCCAAGGACCCATTTAGAACCTGCCTGTCTGTGTAACCCTGAGACCTTCACTTTACCTCTCTGGTCTAATCTCATATTCTGAATATTAAATAAGTCAGATGATGGATTTGAAGTCCACCAAGGATCTCATAGTTTAGAAAGGAAGATAGGAAAGAAACAAAATGGATGAAATGGGATGACCCAGCTCTGGAGGGTTCCAGACCAGAGGTAGATAGCTATTTGGGTAATGATGGGAGGCATGAGGCTACCTTTTCCTCCTGCCTCCCTGAGAGGCCCTAAGCTTAGCCTTTTATGTAAGTATTTCTTATTGTTGTGAAATAGGTTATTATGTCTCCACTTTACACAAGGAGACTGATGCTCAGATAGTTACTTGCCTAAGGTCACATGGCAAAGAAAGGGGCAGATGCAGATTCAAAGCAATGCCTCTCTAAGCCTAAAGGCTGGACATAGTATATCTCTACACTATGCCACCTTCCCCTTGAAGCCTGGCAGGTGTCATTGTGGAAATCTAATTTGCATATTCACCTTGGAATTCTGGAATAGTAGGAATCTTTCCATGGTGGGGCTCTAAGAACCTTGAGAAAAATGGTAAATGAAACTTTGGGACTCTTATACTCACATAAGAGTCCCAAACCAGAAGAAGAAATAAAGGCCGTATCCGCCCAGGATGGAGGACTAAGGTGGAAGCTCTTACCTCTTTGAGGTCTTATTGGGGAAACACTAAAGAAGCCCCAAGTTTCCCAAGACTAGGAGGGGAGCTCCAGCTCAGGAATTCAAAAGCAAAGTGGTGAGGAGGGGAGTGCTGGTCCCAGGCCAAGGCTCTCAACCACTTCCTGCTTCACACCAGGATTGGGTGAGACTCATGGTGTGGCTGAGGATGGGGTGGAGCCTAAGTGTACCTGGCTGTAGAGGGGTCTAAGCTAGGGGAAGAAGCTGAGAGTTTAGCAGAGCCGGATGCTCATCCTCTTAGGAAGGCACAGCCCTAATCAAGGAAGAGCAGTGCCCAACTCTTCCGAATCCTTCAAAATCCTACTTGGACTTCATTGGCATTGAGATGCTTTCCATGACCTCTTCTCCAGATTTGATTAATCCCTCCCTCTGACTTTCTGTTGTGACATCTTCTTAATCATATAGCCATTGTCAGTGTATGTGTTTATCTCTGGGCATAGAATGAGAGATTCTCTAGGGCACGGAACTACATCTGAGGCATCTCTGTGTCCCCAGGGGCAAGCACAGAGCCCTGCTTGAGCACAAGCTCAGAGACTGTTTGCTGAACTGGATGACAAAGAGAGTTGGCATCCAGAAGAACTGCAGAGGCGTGCGGAGATCAGGAGGGTGTGGGGGGGTGACAGGGGTGTGTGGAGTGTGGGTGAGGGTATGTGTGGGGGG
>VSMD01104582.1:0-41883 GCA_008750895.1 Mirza zaza
GAGAGCAGGGAGCTCATTTTCCTCTGAACTCGCAGCCTGCTGCCAGCAGAGAGGCGGGGCTGCCGCAGGGCCATTAGGGGCATTCGAGGAGATTGTTACATTAGTTGCTGGGTCCTGGGGGCGCAGCAGGCAGGAGGGGAAGGAAGGAGGGAGGGAGGGCTTTAGGCTGCACCACTCTGAGTCATCGGGGTGCCAGCGCCACCACCCCGCCCATCAGCACCACTGTGCCGTCTGTACCCATCTGCCCATTCTGCCTCATGGTGGCAACAGCTGCAGCTGTAAGAGCTCTTCCAGAAAAGAGAATACTTATGCCACTTGAGGAGGAGTAGGCTTTAGAGATCACAGTACTCTCCCCACCTCATTTTCTAGCTAAGGGACCTGGCCCAGAGCAGAGACTACTGGCCCACGGTCACACGGGCAGTCGTAGGGGAGCTGGGGCCAGAGCACAAAGCTCCTGGTCCCCACAGCACTGGGACTGCTAACTGCCCCCACCCCCTTTCACCTTGTCTCTGCTCCATCTTGTCCCCAGCTACTTCTTACCCCTTCAGCCCTGTGCCACAGCTGAAAGGACACTGCTGCACCACCGACCCCCCATGCCCCTGCCCGCCACCACGTGATTCACTTCATGCTGAGGGGCTTGCCTGAGGCCATCACCTGACCAAAGCTCCCTCTGGGATCTGGCAGAATCCAGCAGCTGCAGTGTAAAACCAGGCACAGGCTTGGCCACGGCAGGTGCCGACCAGGCTCCCTGCGCCTCTCAGAGGCCCTGGACATTCACTGAACTCCCAGGCTGGCCCTCGTCCCATAAGAACAACAGCCTGATTCCTGGATTCCAGAGTTGATCCCGAGATAAGAACACTTTTGAGGCCACTGGACTGTGTGTGATTGTCATTTGATCATCTCTAACACAGACTTCTGTCCTTACCTCTTCTACCCTCTTTCTCCCTGTTGCCACAGCCCCTCCTACCACCCCAAACAAGGCAACACTCCCTCCTTTTGAGCCACCCCCACACCTGGTATTACTCCCCACTCTTGTACCCAGCACACTGCTTGGGATAAGTTGCTTATTTCTCCGTCTCTCCGTCCTCCCAGTGAGCTCCTTGAAGGCAGAATCTGCCTCCAGCACTTGACGCTGGTGCTAAGAGGTCCTCAGGCATTGCTGGATGGATGGTATCGGGCCACCTGGGATCCCAGCTCTGTGCAAAGGGAAGGATGGGAGGGAGAGCGAGGCTCCCAACCCAAACTGCTCACCCCCACCTCCCACCTCCCACCCCTAGTTGGGGCCAAGGGTGGCAAGGGGCAGCTGCTCATGCCTTGTCATGTCAGGATCTCCAACTAACCGGAGTTTGGCAGGGGCAGACCCCAAGGTGAGTGTGTGGGAAGGAGGACAGCCAGAGTGGGGGGGCCCTTGGGGCATTACTGACTGGGGGATTCCAGCGTGACCCGCTCTTTACAGGAGTATTTTCTAGAGGGTGCCCTGTGGAACGCTGGACCTGTGACATGCTACGGGAGTAAAAGGTTCCAAGACGGGCCAAATTTGGGAAGCGCTGCTTCCTACAAACATCTGTCCCTGTCGTTGCTTCGCGGTTCCCTCTGGCGCGTTAAAGGCTCTGGGCGACCCACGGTAAGAAACGTGAATTGCAACATGGTAAAAACAAAACACAAACAACGGGGGATCCCCCTGCAGACCGAGTGCGGGAGCGGCGGCCTCCAGCGCTTGCTGGGGCCTCAGGGAGCCCCGTCTGTGGTTGAGGTCCCCTCCCTCCCGGGGTCCCCTCCCTCCCCGATTTTGTTTACGCCCATTTGCAGTGGCTAAAAAATCTCATAAATACTTGGAGCCCAGAAAGGGAGCTGGCCAATGAGAGGCCGAGCTGGAGCATGACGGCATCAGCGAGGCCGCCCATTGGCTGGTTTGCCCTGAGGCGATGGCTGCGGCCCCGCGGGCCCCGCCCCGCCCGCGCCGGGGAGCCCCGCCCGCGCCGCAGGTGAGCGCCGCCCGCGCCGCAGGTAATCCCCGCCCGCGCCGGGGAGCCTCGCCCGCGCCGCAGGTGAGCGCCGCCCGCGCCGCAGGTGAGCGCCGCCCGCGCGGGCCGTCGGTGCAGTCAGTGCCCTGGGCGCGGGCGGGCGCGGGACGGGGCTCCGCAGCTGCTGCCCGCCCGCACGCCTCCGCGGGGGAGTCCGCCTCCGCGCGGCCTCGAGCCGGAACCCTGGGCGGAAGGCAGCCAGGTGACATTGCGTTTCTCCACCGTGTTTTTGCTCATCTGGGGCGAGGATGCTCCAATGTTCTCGTGTTTGAGGCGCATTAGCTCTTCCTTCAAAGTCAGCGCGAGTCCCCCTTGCACGATGCAGCCCTCTCTGCCTGCTCCAGCCCGCATTATTTTCCCCTTAACGTCTAAAATTCTCAGCTCCCATCATTTGGTACCTGTAGCAAACGTACTGTGGCGCAGAGCCGCATTCACTCCCCCTTTCCACCGTTATACAAAACCTCCTGGTTTTAGCTGGGGAATGGCTCTTGGAATCAAGACTACATTCCCAATTCCCTTGCAACTAGATGTGACTAAGTTCTGGCCAATGGGATGTTCCTGTTCTACTTCCGGAAACTGTCCCTGGACTAGGTAGGGAAGGTGCCTTTTTAGGTCCCTTCCTCTCTCCAGCTGGCTGGAATAGAGACATGATATCTGGAGCTCAAGCAACCAACTTGGCTCATGAGACAGCACATTAAGGATTGTGGAGCAACAAGATGGAGGGACCCAGGTCGCTGATGATTTTGAGACACTGCAACAGCTCTGGACTGCCTGCCACTGAACATACATTCTTCTGTGTTATCAAATTTGGGGCCAGGGGACTCTGTGATTGTATTAGTCAAGGTTCTCCAAAGAAAAAGAACTAACAAGATATAGATAGACATGAGATATATACCTTTATGTATGCGTATACATTATATGTGTGCATGTGCCGGTACACACAAGCCTAGAGGATGAGAGAGAGACAGACGGACAGACAGAAAGATTTATCTTAAGAAAGTGGCTCATGCAGTTGTGGGACTGGCAAGTTCCAAATCTGCAGAGAAGTTGATGTTACAGCTGGAGTCTGAAGGAGTTTGAAGGCAGAATTCCCTCTCCTCAGGGGCATTCAGTCTTTTATCTTAAGGCCTTCAATGGATTGTATGAGGCCCACCCACATTATGAAGGGTAATCTGCTTTACGAGAAATCTGCTGATTTAAATGTTAATATTATCTTTAAAAAAATCTTTACAGCAACTTCAGGATTGGTGTTTGACCAAAACCTGGGTACTGTAGCTGTTACAGGTGAAATTTGGCTCCAGCCCTAAGCCCTGGTACTGCAGAATGTGACTGTATTTGTGGAGAGGGCCCTTCCAAGAAGTGATGAAGTTGAAACCAGGGTGGTAGGGTGGGACCCGATCCTATCTGACTAGTGTCCTTGTAAGACTAGGAGATGAGGACGCACAGAGAGACACCAGGGGTGTGTATGCTCAAAAGGACAACCATATAGAGAGGCAACAAGAGGGTGGTAAGCCGTGGAGAGAGGCCTCAGGGGAAACCAGCCCTGCCAGCACCGGATCTCAGACTTCGGCCTCCAGAACTATGAGGAAATAAATGTCTGTTGTTTTTAAGTGCAACCAGGTATTTTATATGGCAGCCCCAGCAGACTCATACACATGGCCTCACCAAGTTGACATATAAAATTAGCCATCAGGATGGTGCTTATTTAACTAGACTGCACATACTTTGCAGCCAGGCACAATGCATTCCCCTCTGGGGTTCGTGTGCGTGTTCATGCCATGCTAAGGAGCTTGGGCCTTAGAACCGTCTATGCTGGTGGGTGATTGAAGGTAGTAAGTAGGGACAGCCAAGGTCAAATCTGGATTTTAGAAAAATCTCTCTGGAACCAGTGATGGGTAGAGGAGACTAAGATTGCAATCAGAGACATGTGGTGGTGGTCGGCATGGCTTAACATCAAAGAATTCATTTGCTTTTGGCATGTTGCGTTCTCTCCACCTATGGGACATCCAAGCAGGGATTCCAGGGGAAAGTTTGATATGCTGTCATGGAGCTGTCTGGAAATTCAGATTTCTACGTCCATTTCTATCCAGCAATTAAATTTCCAGGAGCAGAGAATCTTCCTACCACTCTTGCATGTCACCCAAACATGCATAGCTACTTGCTTTTTATGTGTGTGTATGTGTGTGTGTGTGTGTGTGTTTACCATTGTCATCCTACTAAGGTACATTTTAGACTGGATGTGGGAGCTGTCGAGGGCCCCTGCCACACAATGAAGACCCCACTATAATTCATAACAGATGTGAGTCATGTTCATGTGAGTCATGTGGTCTGAAGAAGGAATGTCTTTCTAATTTTTTTTTTTTTAATTTAGAATCTTTGAATTTCTCCCCCAGATATCTGGGACTAGCCTGAATGTTCAGAAGGATGTGTCTTGGGGCTGTGCGGAGAAGGCTGGCCGCTGTTCAAGGGCAGATTTGCCTGGAAAAAGCTTTTCTCTCCCACAAAACTTTTTCTGATGAGCCAAAGCCCGTCAGGGGCCTGCCTGAGCGAGCAGGTAAAGAGAGCTGAGGGGTGTCAGGAGGGGTCTGCATCTTTAGGGCTTGCGTTTGAATTCTTCTTTTGACTTGCCACGCCGGGCAAGTCTCTGCCAACCTCTGGTTGCTGTCCTGGAGCTTTCTGGGTCTCAGCATTCTCACTTGACAAAAGGGGTGAAGTCAGTGAATACTAGGGCATTCTGTGACTGAAAACGTCACCTCTGATTACTCACTTTCCCTCCCCAACTCTACAAACAGCAGCAGCAGCAGCAGCAGCAGCAGCAGCAGCAGCAGCAGCAGCAGCAGCAGCAGAAGCCACAAAAGGAACTTCAAGGTGCCCTTAACCATTTCTTGCTGGAGGAACTCTTGCATCCTCAGTCAATTAAATATGTCGTCGTGCTCCTCCCATATCAGAAGCCCCTGGATCTTGTGTAAAGCCGTGCACTCCTTCACTGGTTTCTTTCTGTTCTGTGGCTTGTTCCACAGGGCTTTGCTGCTGCCTTCATCTGGAGGAATTCACACAGGAATGCAGAGATGTCTGGCCCCAATCTGCTAGGTGTGACAGCTACCAGCAAGAAATAGAGTTGTGTTTAACTCTTTGTTGCCCAGCAGGGACCTCTAGCACTGGAAGGGAAACAGCTCTCTATGAAGCTGTGATCTCCCCTACAAGCAAGAGAGCTCCTTTGTGGAAAGGTCTTTGTTTTCTCTGGCTTCCCAGGAGAATGCAGAAATCTCAGGGAGCCACTACCGGGCTCCTTTCCGACCGTGTGAGGCCATGCAACAGCACTTCTACCTGGGAACGCCCTCCCAAGGCTGGTGGCAGCCCTGTGATGGACACACTACAGTTCCATTATTTCTTTTTACAAAATGATGACATCCAGTGAGCGTCTCTGCTTAGTGCACCTTCCTGAACTAGAGGTGAAGGTTCTGTCCTGCATTGGCAGAGCCTCAGAGGCTGTTCTCCTCTACCCTGCACCCCACGGGGAGATAGTTTGGAGCTCTTTTCTGTGCAACCCTCAACATGACAATGGTGACAATGATGCTGCTTATGATGATAGTGAAAATCATGGTAGCTCCCATTTATTGCCCTATTTGGCTTGTAAGACTTAGTGTCACCTATACTCCCCATGCCCCCCTTTTTTTTACTGTGTGCCAGGGACTGGGCAAAGTGCTTTGCAAGCATTGTAACACTGTTTACTGATAGTCCTGTAGGCAGGCACCATTGTCATCCCACTATACATTATAACTAAGAAAGCTAGAGTTCAAGGAGGTGAAAATCTTGCCTTTAAGGTAAAGTTCATACGGCCTGCAGTGGCAGAACCAGACCTTGTACCCAAGCCTGTCTGCACAAACCTGGCTCTTCTAACCTGCACACCGCAATGTCTTTCTAGGAGGACCAACCTTGTCAATTGCTCTCTGCCGCATGCAGCCTGCCCCGGGGTGCCTGGGCATCCTCCTACCCAGCCAGTGGCAGTGGGCAGTGGCTCTTGCAGCTGGGGCTCCAGAGCGTGGGGGCAATGGGTAGGAGGGAGAGAGGCAAGCTCTGTAGCTCTGCCCAGCTGGGAGGACAGAGCTGGGAGCCAGGGTGCCTATTGATTGACTGAAATTGGATTTGTTGACACAAACTGCCAGCATTTCACAGCGATGAAAGGATTGCCCACCAGCCTCATAACAAGCAGAGATTTCCCCGAGGGCCACCAGAGCTGCTGGTGTGGTTCTTTTGTGAGGAAAAGAAAGCAATTAGGAGAACGGGTGAGGTTATTAAGTCTTATTGCTTCCCTTGGCTCCTGCACACACGGCGTGCTGCATGGCGTGGGACTTCGGGCTCCCTGTCCTACGTGCTGTGCTGTGGATTCTGTTTGTGCCTCTTCTGCTATGTAAAGCCAGACGGGGGACAAACAGCCCGTGTTCGCTGACTCCAAAGCATATGGAGAATGCACACACAGATTTGGGGCACTGAAAGAAACCAGCAGGTGGAACCAGCTTTAGCAGACTTTAAAAATAACAAGATCATTGGAGTATAAATTCAAATCCATGAATGCACAAGACACACACATCTCTTCCTTGCTTTCTCCATCCCTTTTCATGTTTTGCCACATTACAAATTTTCAGACTAGTATGGTTTAAAAGATACATTCAGGCAAGACAGGCAGCGACACACGACCGCAGACGGGCAGGGGAAGAAGAAAAGAGGAGGCTGTGTTCTGCTGGGACACGCTGGTTTAGCAAGCATTTACCGAAATCTGGGATGTGCACAGGAGGAGGGGCGGGTGTATGCGGGGAGAGGTCAGAGAGATCAGGAATAATGCCACCTTATGTTGTACGTGTGTTTTTGTGTGTGTGGCAAAATATACATAACATAAAATTTACCATTTAAAGTGAGCAGTCCAGGGGCATTAAGTACAGTCACAGTGTTTTGTAGCCCTCACCACCATCCATCTCCAGGACTTTTTCACCTTCCCAAACTGGAACTCTGCCCAATAAACACCAACTCCCCATTACCTCCTCTCCCCAGCCCCCAGCAACCACCATTCTACTGTCTGTCTTTGTGTATTTGACTACTCTAGGGATCTCATATAAGCAGAATCACACAGTATTTGTCTTTTTGTGACTGGCTTATTGACCACGGCATAATGTCCTCAAGAGCCATCCATGTTGCAGCAAATATCAGAATTTTCTTCCCTTTAGTGGCTGAATAATACTCCATTGTATGGAGAGACCATATTTTGTTTATTCATTATCCATTTTTGGATACTTGGATTGCTTCTGTCTTTTGGCTATTGTCACTAATGCTGCTGTGCACATGAGTGGACACATATCTGTTGATATTCTGCTTTCAATTCTTTTGGATGTATATCCAGAAGTGGGATTGCTGGATCATATGGTAATTATATATTACTTTCTTTGAGGAACTGCTATACTTTTTCCAAAGTGGCTTCACCATTTTACTATTTTACAGTCATACTAGCAATATGCAAGTGTTCCTATTTTTCTCCATCCTTGTCCGCATTTGTTATTTTCTGGGTTTTTGTCCTTTTAATAATAATGGCCACTCTACTGGATATGAAATGGTATCTCATTGTAGTTTCAATTTGCATTTCCCTAATGCTTAGTGATGTTGAACATCTTTTCATGGGCTTATTGGCTATTTGTATATCTTCTTTAGAGAAATGTCTATTCAAGTCCTTAGTCTATTTTTAATTGAGTTGTTTGTTTTCCACTGTTATGTTGTTTTATTGTAATTTTTATAATGGCTAGGGCTACAGTCAGGGATTTACCTGTTTTATAGAGAGGAAAAGAGGATCAGAGATGTTCAGAACTTGCCCAGAGTGTCCCAGTCCAGGGGTGGGACAGAGTACAGCCTTTTGGCTCCTAGTCCCCTGCCTTTCTGCTCTGCCATGCTGTCTACCCTCAGGGTGAGATGTGGTCCACACCTTCCCGGACTTTACATTTCACTTAGGGAACAATACATGATGACATAAAAGACATGTAAAATGAAAGTTACAGATGACAAATTTTATGGACATTCAGAAAAGAGAATCTGAGGACTGGGTCATTTGTAGAAGAGTCAGTGGCACAGGGAGAACCAGAGAAGATTGCTGAAGAATAGTGTGATAGCAGTTAACATCATACTCAATGGGCGGAAACTGGAAGCTTTCCCTTGAAGATCTGGTACAAGGCAAGACGTCCATTCTAACCACTTTTATTCAACATAGTACTTGAAGTCAGAACTGAGAAATTAGACAAGAAAAAGAAATAAAAGACATCCAAGTCAGAAAGGAAGAAGCACAATTATCTCTATTTGCAGTTAACATGGTCATATACATAGAAAACCCTAAAGACTCAGCAATAACAACAAAGAAACCACGTTAGAACTAATAAATGAATTCAGTAAAATTGCAGGATACAAAATCAACATATAAAAATCAATTGTACTTCTATGCATAAACAATGAACAGAAATTCAGAAAACAATTCCATCTACAATAGCAACAATAAGAATAAAATACTTAGGAATAAACTTAAGCAAGGAGATGAAAGACTTGGACACTGAAAATCATAAGACATTGATGAGGAAAGTTCAAGAAGACACAGATAAATGAAAAAGAATCCATATTGATTGAAATAATGAATATTGTTAAAATCTCCATACTACCCAAAGTGGATCAACAGATGCAATGCAATCCTTATCAAAATCCCAAATGGCATTCTTTACAAAAATAGAGAAAACAATCCTAAAACTCATATGGAGCCACAAAAGACCCCTCATAGACAAAACAATCTTGATCAGAAAGAACATAACTGGAGGCATCACATTCCTTGATTTCAAAACATATTACAGAACTATAGTAATCCAAATAGCATGGTAGTAGCATAAAAACAGATACATAGACCAATGAAACATAATAGAAAGCCCAGAAATACACTCAAACACATCTGGTCAACTAATCTTCAATAAAGTTGCCAAAGAACACATAATGGAGAAAAGATAGTCTCTTTAAGGAGTGCTGTTAGAAAACTGCATATCCAAGTGAAAGAAAATGAAACTGTATCGTTATCTTACACCATACACAAAGATCAACTCAAAAAGACTTAAACATAAAGCCTGAAACTGTAAAACTCTAAGAACAAAACATGGAGGAAAATCTCCATGACATTGGTCTTGGCAATGATTTTGTTTGATATGACACCATAAGCACAGGCAACAAAAGCAAACAAAAACAAGTGAGACTACATAACACTAAAAAGCTTCTATCAAAACAATACCTATGCTCATATGTTTATTGCAACACATTTACAATAGCAAAGATATGGAATCAACCAAGTGCTCATCATTGGATAAAGAAAATATGCGATACATACACGTACACCATAGAATACTACACCCAGACAGAAGAAATAATGAAATTGTGTCTTTTGCAGCAATTTGGATGGAACTGGAGGTCATTATCTCAAATAAAATAACTCAGAAAGTCTAATACCACATGTTCTCACTTTTAAGTGGGAGCTCCTCCCTCCCATCTGCCTGTTGCCTGATAAATGTTATTCTTATACGTCCACTTAGGTGCTTATGGACGTAAACAGTGGAATAATAGACATTGGATGGGAGAGTAGAGTGGGATGAGAAATTATCTAGTAGGTACTATGTACAATAATGGGGTGAAGATTATACAAAAAGCCCAGACTTCACCACTATGCATTATACCCAGGTAACAAATCTGCATACGTACCCCCTAAATTTAGTATATAAATAAAGATTAAAAAAAATAAAAAGCTTTGTACAGCAAAGGAAATAGTCAACGGAATGAAAAGGCAACATATAGAATGGGAGAAAATATTTGCAAAGCATATATCATATAAAGGGTTAACACCCAAAATGCATAAGTAACTTGTATAACTCAATAAGAAAAAACATATAACCTGATTAAAAAGTGGACAAAAGTCAGCTGGACATGGTGGTGTGCACCTATAATCCTAGCTACTTGAGAGGCTGGGGTAGGAGGATCACTTGAGTATAGGAGTTTGAGATTAGCCTGGGCAACATAGTGGGACCCTGTCTCAACTTTTTAAAAAGTTAAAATTTTTAAAAAATAGACAAAGGACTTGAATAGACAAAGGACATTCTTAAATGAAGACATACAAATAACCAATAAGTATATGAAAAGGTGCTCAATATCAGTAATCATCGGGGAAATGCAAATCAAAAACACCTGATAGGATGGCTATTATCAGAAAGATAAGACAAAAAGTGTTGGCAAGGATGTGGAGAAGTGGGATCCTTGTACACTGTAGGTGGCACTATAAATTGGTACAGCCCTATGGAAAATAGTAGGGAGGTTTCTCAAAAAAATGAAAAATAGAACTACCATATGATCAGCAATCCCATTGGCACGTATATGTCCAAAGAAAATGAGATCAGTTATCAGATGTGTTTGAGTGTATTTCTGGGCTTTCTATTCTGTTTCATTGGTCTATGCATCTGTTTTTATGCCACTACCATGCTATTTGGATTACTATAGTTTTGTAATATTATTCACAATAGTCAAGATATGGAGACAACCTAAATGTCCATGGACAGGTGAATAGATAAAGAAAATGTAGTATATATACAATGGAATATTATTCAGCCTTTAAAAAGAAGGAAATTTTGCCATTTGCAACAACATGAACCTGGAAGGCATTATGCTATATGAAATAAGCCAGGCACAGAAAGGCAAATACTGCATGATCTCACTTATATGTGGAATCTAAACATGTCAAGCTTATAGAAATAGAGAGTAGAACAGTGTTTTCCAGGGGGGGTGGTGAGGGAAGTAGGGAGATGTTGGTTGAGTGGTACAATGTTTCAGGTATGTAAGGTAAATAAGTTCTGGAGATCTATTGTACAAAATGTGACTAGAGTTAACTATTGAAATTGTTATTATTATACACTTGAAATTTGCTAAGAAGGTTGATCTTTTTTTTAATTGCAGCATATTATGGGGGTACACATGTTTAGATTATGTGTCTTGCCTCTCCCACCCCCGGAGTCAGAGCTTTAAGAGTGTCCATCCCCCAGATGGTGCACATCGCACTCATTATGTATGTATATACCCGTCCCCACCTCCCCCCTCCCATCTGCCTGTTGCCTGATAAATGTTATTGCTATATGTCCACTTAGGTGTTGATCAGTTAATACCAGTTTACTGATGAGTACATGTGGTGCTTATTTTTCCATCCTTGAGATACTTCAAGGAAGGTTGATCTTAAGTGTTCTCACCACACCAAGACAATGGTAACTATGTGAGGTGATGAATATGTTAATTAGTTTGATTGTGGAGAATATTTCACAAGGTATACATATATTGAACCATCTAATTATACACTTTAAATATATAACATTTTAAATTGTCAACTATACCTCAAAAATGTTGGGGAAAAAAAGAATAGTATGATAGGCAGAATAATGCCAAAATTTGCCGAACGCTAGGCTCTGTTTGGGGCACCATGAAGAGAGAGATGAACAAGGAGGATAAAGTCCATGCCCACGGAGCTTCTGTTTTGGAACTGTGCTAAGACACTGGCTACCAGCACATGTGGCCACTGAGCCCTTGAAATGTGGCTAGTCTGAATGAGAAGAGTGCTAAATGCAAAACACACACCAGATTTCAAAATTTAGGCCCAAAATATAAAGATATTTCATTAATGGCTTTTCCATATTGATTACAGGTTGAAATGATGGCATTCTGGATATATTGGGTTAAATAAAATAAGTTCTTGAAATTAATTCCAACTGTTTCTTTTTCCTCCTTTAAGTATGGCTTCTGTAAAATGTAAAACTACATACATGATTCAAATTATAATTCTGTTGAATAGCACTGCTCTAGTGGGAGATACAGACAATAAGTAAATGAGCAACTAAACGGATACAGAGATGTCAGGTAACGATTGACAGGGTGGTCTCTCTGAGGAGCAGCAGGCAGTGTGGTTGGGGTGGCTGAGCACAGATCCTGAGCAGGATCTGACCTGCCTACCTCTCCAGCACTTCCTCAGTGGTCCAGGAAGGCTGGAGAGGTAGGCAGGTCAGATCCTTGAGCAGCCATGCAGGCTGTTGTGCCTGAAAATCCACAGGTCTCGGTAAGCTGGCTGGACACAGAAATGAGTTAGAGAGCAGGGACAGAAGTCACTGTGAGATTCTGAGCCAGCGTAACTTGGTGGGTGTTTGGTGCTGCTGGTTTGCCTAGTTGGGGATGGAGACAGGATCCATCTCCATTGATAAGTTCTGAATTCTTGTCTCATCCTGCTGAGTCTGAGTTGCTTTGAGGAAATTCAAGGGGAGATGAGTAATTCCCATTTGGAGGTAAAGGTCTGGAGCTTGGAAGCAAGGCTAGGCTTGAAAACACACAGTTTAAGGTTATCTTAGAGGAGACCCTTGAACCCATGCACACAGATACGTTCCTCAGGGTAATGAGAGGGGAAGGGTAATTGGTCAGATATAGTTTGAGTCTTGGCTCAGCCACTTCCTACTTTACTGTACTTCCCTGCCTATGTAATGGATTAAAAATGGCCATAAATTGTTTTGATGTTCCTTTCATTCCCTCTCGCTGAATGTGGGCTAGCTCTACAACTACTCCAACCAGTGGAGTAAAGAGGCAGTGATGGTCTGATTCCAGGGATCGACCTAAGGAGAGTGGCAGCATGTGTCTCACTCTCTTGGGCCCCGCTGAGCCACTATGTATGAAGTTGTCCTACCCAGAAGCCGCCGCGTTGCGAGGAAGCACACAGAGGAAGACGCTGGGTGTGGAAAGACAGGGAGTTGCCTGAACAGCCTCCACCGTTCAAGACATCCCAGCTGATGCCTCGGACACCAGGGAGCAGAGACAAGCTCTTCCACCTCTGCCTAGTCCATACTGCTGGTCCACACAATGATTAGGTATAAGAATAATAAATTGTTGTTTTAAGCTACTAAGTTTTGCAGTAGTTTGCTATTCAGCAATAGATAAATGGACTAGTTGTAAAACAGGATAATATTTCATATCTTATTTGATTGCTGGGAGGATAGTATGGAATGCTAAGTACAGTTTCTGGCACTGGATAGGTACTAAATCAATATTCCTTTTCTTTCTCTTTGCATGGCTTATATTATAAAGTTACAATCTGTGTCTTATCTTGGTTTGGCCTTGCAGAATGACATCAAATAAATTGAAGTTCTATTTCCTATCTCTTCTTCTAAATGTATGAAAATGATGATCAGGAGATCATAGGCTATCCTCCCTATGCCAGACTGCGCATCCGCTCCCCAGTTGCATCGGTTTCAAGGCACACTTTCCTGGTCACTCTGCCAAGAGTCTGCTCTGCTTTAAAACTCCCCTTTGACTGAGCTGCCCTAGCAGGGCCGCCACAGGTGTGGCAAGCACAGCACTGGTCATGACAAGCTCCTCTCCTCCCTCTGTGGCTCACACCATGCCACTGACCACACTGGCAGATGGGACTGACCACAGGCTTCAGGGACTCTGATTCTATTATTCAATGTATTTACTATCCTTTCCAGTCCCATGATATCACAGATTTGATCAATTATCTGTCCCTCTTCTTATCCAAATCATTTATCAAAATGTCGGACAAGATTGCAGTGAGGATGGAGCCAATAGAGATCTCACTATATGTTGACATTTGTTCATTAATAGGCCCTCATGGGTATGTTTGCTCAACCAGTTATGTATGAATCACCCAACGCTTCTGTCATCCAGCCCACAGTTTTTCCCATCTGTTTATGGGAATATTCAATTTAGCTCTTTAGCATATATTATCTGCTTTTGTTATGTTGCAATAGCTGGCATTATTTGCCTAACTGTGACTGGTGCCACTGTGGGTAGGGCCACGTCCTATTTTTCTTCTGCCCACTGCTATGTTGATCATGCAGGACGGACACAGTGAGCCTGTGAGCGATTTCTCACAGCCAAACTGCTCATCGGTACGCTTGTTTCCCTATGCGTGCCTGTTCTGGCCCCACGGCGTATGTCTGTTCGCAATTATTTAACATGGCGGGTGTGTGAGAAAAACCCCTCAATTTCATTTAAATTCTTGTTTAAGAGAATGAACTACATTTAACCTAGGATGAGTCCCTAGCAGTTGGATTATAGAAAACTATACATAAAGCAGGAAGTGCAGCTAGGAAAGCTTTGCCTTAGGCTCCTCTAGGAGAGCTGCGCTGTAAAGAGTAAGAGAAGACGCAGCTCCAAACAGGAAGCTGCTCACTGAAGATGGGTGGGACTTCCTGAAGGGGAACAGAGGCTGGCTGTGTGTGTGTGTGTGTATGTGGGGGGACACGGAGCAGTCAGTTGTGAGGATGTGGAGGAACTGGAACCCTTCTACACTGCTGGAGTGACGGTAAAGTGGTGGAAAACAGTATGGAGTTCCCTCAAAAAAAATTAAAAATATATTGAACGACCTTATGATCCAGCAATCCCCCTTTGGGGTGTATGCTCCCAAAATTGAAATCAGGATCTCAAAGAGATCTCTGCACGCCCATGTTCATTGAAACACTATTCATAATAGCCAAGAAATGGAGACAAACTAAATTTCCATTGATGGATGAATAAAGAAAATGTGGCACATACATACAACAGAATAGTGTCCAGCCTTACAAAAGAGGTCACATCTGCAATATGTGACAAGATGAATGAACCTTGAGGACATCATGCTGGGGAAATAAGCCAGTCACAGGACAAACAGTGCATGATTCCACTTATAGGAGGTACTCACAGAGCAGGGAATAGAGTGACCAGGCTTTAGGGGTAGGGAAAATGGGGAGTTGTTGTTCAATTGGGACAAAGTTGTAGTGACGAATGATGAATTAGTTCTAGAGATCTGCTGTGCAGCATAGTGCTTATAGTCAGCAGTACTACATTATGAACTTAAAAATGTGTTAAGAAGGTAGATCTCATGTTAAATGTTCTTACCACAGACAAAACAAAGGGACACGAGGGAACTTTTGGAGTGAAGGATATATCTCTTGCCTTGACAGGTGGTGATGGTTTCATGGGTGTATGCCTCTATCCAAATGTATCAAACTGTATACATTAAACATATGCAGTTTACTATATGTCAATTATACCTTGATAAATCTGTTAACATCAACAACAAAAAGAAACAGTCAGAACTCAGGTGAGTTCACAGACACTTAGTGAGCAGAAACCTTTTGTTAACATGCCACTGGGAACAGAGACAGTCAAAGTAGACTTGTCAAGGCCAAATTAAAAAGAGATCATTTTAGAGGTTATAAATCTTTATCGTTTATTTTGCTTTATTTTTATTCTGATTTATTTATGACCAAAAAGTGAATTTTTAAATTTAAGTTTTGTGTTGATCAAGTCTGTATTTACTGAGGCAGTATTATGAATAAATTGTGATTAGGATCTTGGAGTGGACTGCCTACATTTACATCCCTGCTATTCCATTCATTAGCTGGATCTTTCAGGGGGAGGGGATGTTATTTACCATTTATTTACCATCTTTTCTTTTTTTAGAGATGAGTTTCACTATGTTGCCCAGGCTGGACTCAAACTCCTGGGCTTAAGCTATCCTCCTGCTTTAGCCTCCCAAGTTGCTGGGACTACAGGTGTGTACCACCACACCTGCCTTATTTAATACCTTGATGCCTCAGTTTTATCCTCTGTAAAGTGGATATTTCATAGGGTTTGTTGGAAGGATTAATTTAGATAAGACATGTAGAGTACTCAGAACAGTGCTTGATGTAGAGGCATTGCTAGTTAAGTGACAACTATTATTGTTTATTTTAGATACTCAGGTAATATTTTCATGAGTTTCTAAGTATTCAAGTCCTGAAATTGTTCATTCTTAAGTTGAAATAGCTGCTGTGCAACTTCAAGGAATATACACAGAGACAAATAAATTGGTAAAGAAACCATTAGGAGAAAGGAAATTTAGATTCCTTTTAGGACATGCCCTGATTCTTCAAATAGTAAAGTTAATAACTGAAAGTCACAAAAAGAGTAGCACTTTATGATTTATGGATCTGCGTTATTTATACCACTAATTCTCAAATTTTAAAACATCACCTTGGGTGCAGGTTAGAAACATGGAAGGTTTCTGCTGCGCCTTCTCCTGCTTCCTACCAGCTTTAGAAATTAAGATTCAGGAGTCTCAGGCGGGCACGGCTGGCTTACAACCAAGAGGTAGAACTACCCAGGGGTAGTTCCCATGTGGCCTGCACAAAAGGTGACGTGCTGGCTTATGGCATATTCTGAACACGATTGATTTAAATTATTTTGCAAATAATTTCTCAATTTGATCATTAATTAAGACCAGTGACATCACTGTCTTAGCACTGTGTAGATTGCACCTAAGATCTTTCTAAACCTTGGATATTATTAAATATGAGAGAGAACTTTCTTCCTATACAATCTCCTCAAGCCAATTCTTAATCTTTGCATTTTAAAATTTAAAGGCTATGGCACCCCAGTTGTATTTTTGGTCATTCTAGAATAGGAGTTATTCAGTAATACATCATCAGTACAATGAATGGATAAATTTAGATAAATACCATACTTTGTTTAAAGAGCATTTTCCTAAAAATAATTACAGAGCTGAAAAATATGACCCAGGTGAAAGTGTAAATAATAAAAGTAAAACAAACCCTCATGGGCCCACCTCCCCACCTAAGGAATAGAGCACTCACAATACCTTTGAAGGCACCGTAAGCTCTTCCCCAACAAAGTTCCCTTCCATCCCTGGAAAAGTTCACCACTAACCTGAATCTTGTTTTAATCAATTTATGCTTTTCATTACTGTTTTATCATATATGTATGTATCTTCAAATAACAAACTGTCTAGTTTTGCTTTTTATGCACACGGTATGTATTCTTTATTCCCTTACTTCTTTCATTCCATGTTTTACTTCTGAGATTAATCCATTCTAGTGTGTATAGCTGTCATTCATTCATTTTCATGTATAATATTTCATGGAATAAATGTGCGTGCTCTCTTTCTCACATATATATAATACATAAGGTATTATTGACATTTAAAGGTTGTACACATTTAATGTATATAACTCAAAGAGTTTGGGAATGTGCATACTATACCCATGAAACCATCACCACTATCAAGGCCACAGACATCTATCATGTCCCCAAATTTCCTCTCACCCCCTTTATTATTATTGTTGTTGTATGCCACAATGTATTTATACATTTTATTATTGATGGACATTTATTATTGATGGACATAGTTTTAAAATTTTGCTGTTTTAATGCTGCCATGAAGATTTCTGTATGCGTATTTTGGTGCACATGAAAAAGTACTTCTTTGCAATATATTCCTGAGAATGAAATTGCTGGGTCATAGAATATGCACATATTTAACCTTATTAAATAATGTTTCTTTCCAAAGTGATTGTAAAAACTTACATTTCCAGCAGAAGTTACTGAGGTTAAAACTATTTGCCTAAATGCTCTTTAATCTTTTGTCATATTTATTCTTACATACTTTATATTTTTGTTGCTTTTATAAATTGCAATTTTTAGTTTTGTATTTTTTAACCATTAATTGTTGGTGTGTAGATAACTCAATTGACTTTTATATATTGAATTTATATCCAAAAACCTTACTAAACTCAGATTCATTTGGGTTTCTGGGGTCAAAAATCATATTATACAGAAATAATGCCAGTTTTGCTTTACATTTTATAGCCCTTCCACCTTTTACTTCCTTATCTTGTCTTATTCCACAATGTAGGAGCTTCGGTGAAATGCTCGCCAGAAATGGTGCTGGCAAGCATCCTTGTTTTATTTGATTTCAAAGGAATTGCTTTTATAATAATATTTTGCTATTTATTAAGATATACACTAGAGATTTTTATATGTTTAAAAACATCAGTTCAAGAAAATTTTCTATTTCTAGTTTGCTAAGAGTATTTTTTTAAAAAAATCATAAGCAATTATTGCTAATTGATTTCTAACTTATACCTACTTTAAAAGTTTCAAAAGATTTTCTGTATTCTCCCTCTTCTCTTTTCTCCTTGAAGCCTGGACTATCATTTTCATAGTTAGCTGTTTAGCCAATATTCACACTCACACACACGGTCATTCATTCATTCACCCATCAAGACATCGTTGAATGCCTGCAAACTGTGAGGTACTTACAAGACACAAAATTCTACTAAGATAACAAGTACCACCAAGTATTGGAGATTTCCCATCAGCAGTTCATGATTTCTCCAGGATTTGGCATTGCTCTTCAGAGGCAAGGAGCCAGAGTAGAAGGAACAAGCTCAAGGGATGATACTATGACATGGCCTCGAGATCATGGTAAGTGGAAAGAGTTACTGCCCTGTGGAGTAGTCTCTAGCAAACACCAAAGAATAATGAAACTAGGGAGCCAAGCAGAATTGATTTAGAATCATCAGCATTTAGAGACAGAAGAGACCTCATGTGCTGCTCTTTTTGACAGACATCCAGTCATGGCTTGTAAACTTCCAGCCAAGGATGGAAAGCTCCACAGGACACCCTGACCACTGTTTGTCTGCTGCAATTGTTAGAATGCTTTTTCTTAAATTGAGGTGAGCTTTCCTTCCTTCCTAGTGATCTTTTCTCAGTGATCTCTCTATGCCCCGTGCAGCCACTAAAGAACTTCTCAAGCCTTTTATCTGCAGCTCTGTACACAAGAGAATGCAGGTATCATGTTTCCCAAGACTTCTCCAATCCAGACTAAACTCTTCTCAGCTCCATCAACAGCTTCACCTAAGAATTCTTTCCCAACTGCCCACCATTCCTTCTTCTAAGAGTGCTGCATTCATCACCATCTGTCCTCAAACATAGTGCCACAGTCACGTGAAGTTCCCACGAGTGAGCTACGCAGGGGTCAGTGTGGGGAAGCTGACACCTTCTCATCCCAGTCACTGTTACCCATTCTACCTAGCTCTCCCATCTTCATCTGTGAATCACTCTCCCCTTTCAAAACCTGGGCACCATGGAGAGATATGTAGGCATCATTATGAGCAAAGGTGACCCAGAAGAGCGCACATCCATTTCTCCAGCGGGATGATGAGCTACGTGAATAGGCAACTGCCCCAATGCTCGGGAGAGCAGTTTGTATGGTGCTAAGATGTTAGAAAGTTTCTCTCAACAGTCCAGGAAAGAAGACACTGTATGGTACAGTGAATAACATACAAAATAACTCTTTACAATAAAGAAAATAATGCATTTCTGTTTATTGTAGTATTCACCATTGCTTGTGAAATGCAGATGTTAAATATGTACAATGTCAAAATGTGGTGCTGGAGTAGCTATATAGGGCCTTAGATGAATCATCTGATTCCTCCAATCCTCAATTTCTTCTTCAGTTCACTCAGTTTCCTCTTTACCTCTGAAATGGGCATGACAGTAGTAATCACTTGCATATCTACCTCTCAGGGAGAGATACACATGTTGGACCTTCACAGACTGTGACCTGCTGTACAAATACAGTGCATCATTGTCACAGTGAGTGTGGTTTTGGCAGAGAGTGAGAGAATATAGTCAATATAACAAATCCCAACTCAAATGTATGTCGATTTGCATTCATAAATTGCTGCAGGTGATTTACCTAAAATTTTGAGATACACACTGGTCTAGAGGCCACTGGCTCTCCGAACAACCTGTGGAATGTTATCTTACTTCTCACTGTTCTCCATCAAGTGTGGCCACCTCATGGCCTGCCTGGAGCACATTTCTAATTTCATGCTATCAACAAGAAACAAACATTGTTTACATCAATCATTCTACTAGTTGCTCATCCTCCAGCTAATGACCTTTTCTCTTATAGATGACAACACTGTGAATTGGTTGTCCAGCCAAGGAAACTGACACTGCAGACAGCAGAAGCCTCCCAGAAACCCAGGCCCCTCTCTGAAGGTCCCAGTTCCTCTCTAATCTCTGGCACCTGCTATCTCCTGCTATGGGGTTCTCTGTCTCAACCTATTTGGGCACAAGAAGAATAAAAGGTACAACTACAGCTCAGGAAGACAATTAATCACTAATATAGGCCAATCCTAAAGGGCTTTAAAAGGAGCATCCTAACCTTTGAGAGTCATAAATAATGTAGATAATTTTCTCATGTTTTATGCAAGTATAATTTTTTGGTGGTAAACAGTAAGATGATATATACATATGTATATTTCCCATCCAAAACTGTATGTAATTAGCATTTGGAAGATTGTAATTATAGCCTGGTTTGGCTTTTTTGTAGGTGCTAAAATTGATTTCTTGGCTGAATTATTTTGCAATAGACTTACACTACTAATTGTACACCTAAAAGAAATTTAGTGTGAACAAATTGAATAACTTTTATTTTACCTTGGATAATAATTTATTGATGCAAATAAAACTACTTAATTAAATCTGGCATAGCCATGCCTGTGGAGGCCCCACCTAAAGGCATTCTGTCACCCAGCTTTAGTGATTATTTTAATTTTAGAATAATGCTCTGCTATTCTTAGAGAGAATTGTGTATCTATTAGGTTCAGCAGAGGTAGTGAGTTCATTCAGTTCATCTTTGAATCCCAGATGGATGTAGCTTCTTTTTGGAAGCAGTATTGCTCATTTATAAATTATAATTAAATGAATCCAAAACTGATACTTGTCTTACTATTCCTGAAAATAGCCTCTTAATTCAGAAGCTTCCAAAGTCTCTAAAAAGGTAAGAAATGGGTAAAAAAGATGGAAACACACTTTTTTCCTGATCATTTTTCCTACATCTTAGGTACTTGATCAAAGAGAAATCATTTATATAAATGTATTAGTTTCTCAGTGCTGCTATAACAAAAGTACTCTAAACTGGGTTGCCTAAAACAACTTTGGCAACTGAGTTGCCTAAAACAACTCCAAATTGGGTTGCCTAAAACAATTTCTCACAGTTCTGGAAGCTGGAAGTTGAAATCAAGGTCTCTAAACCCTGTAGGGGAATCCTTCTTTACCTCCACTAGCCTCTGGTGGGTTGTTGGCAATCTTCAGCATCTCTTGGCTTGCAGCTGCAGAGCTCCAGTTCCTGCTTGCGTTGTCAGGAGGCATTCTTCCTGTGTGCGTCTCTGTCTTCACAAGGTCGTCTTCCTATAAGGACACCGGTTACACTGGATTAGAGTCCACCCTACTCCAGTATGACCTCATCTTAATTGAACTGTACATCTGCAACAGCCCTATTTCCAAATAAAGTCAACTTCTGAAGTACTGGGGATTAAGATTTCAGCATCTCTTTCAGGGGAGAGGGAGGGCACAATTCAGCCTCTAACAATAAGAAAAAAGTGATTGTAGCACAGTCTGTCTACTAAGGAGGCAAACACAAACTGAATGAAAAACTCACTGCAAATAAGAATTGCTTCACATATTCTCGACTTCCTTTAATTCCCACTAATCGTTAACTACCTCGAAGTATGTAAAAGCATAACATAAAATGACGGCAACATTTTACTGTTTCCACTGAGATTAGGACAAGACGAATGAGAACTGAGCCTCAGTGGGCGGCATTAAGGCAACATTCGTTTGCGTCAAGGTGGGGCAGCATTGCGATATCTGACAGGGAATCTGCTCTGGTCTCCTCTGGGGTGTTTTAGCAAAATGAAAGGGTCCTGTCCCCTAGAGGACATGCAGAGACCAAGTAGGGACATTTCTAGAAGGAAGGGGATGGGTTAGCAAGGTTTTCAAACTGTGTTTCACGGAACCCCCGGTGTTTCACAAGGAATATGCACAGCTCTTGGAAGTATGGCTGGCAACAGATGTGATTGATGCGTGCAAATTCCCTCCCTTGAAAAATGGAAAAGGACTTGCTCTGCCCTTTGCTCATGCAGTTGCCAGGTATGTCTGGTGTTATCAGTTTACTCGCTCCAGAGGCTTTTATTTTTGAGTCTTTGGCTTGTAACAAGGCTACCTTCCACTAATGACACCTGGAGAATGTTTGTGTGGTCCCCACAGCCAGGTTTCCCTGTATGGACTCCTCCTTATAGTCATGTGTGTGTGTGTGTGCACACCTGCACGCCCAGACCATGCAAGCACATGTTCTCAAAGCAAAAGAGAAAGACACTTGTCTCTCTGTGCCTTTCTGAGCTTTTGTATGCTATCCCTCACATGTCAACTCTAAAGACTTGTATTATTGGCTTGTTGAATGAACTGCACTTGGTAGGTTTGAAGTTATAAAAATGCCCCCCACCCATACACACCCACACTCACTCTGCTGAATTATTCTCCTCTGACTTTGGATAGAACCCTGCTTACCTGGGTTGTATCAGGTATTAACAAATAGCCTCTATGAGGCAGGTGCAGCTATTGCCTTAGTTTGGGAAGCCCTGAGAGCAGAGCCTGAGGCAAGGGCTTGGGAGCAGTTACGTTTAATGGGAGAACAATCCAGGAGGCAGGAGTGAGAGGTCAGGGAGGGGAGGGAAGGAAGAGGCGCTGACGGCGTGGTGCATTACTGAGTGGCTGCTGTGAGCAGAGGGGTGGATCTGCTGGGACGGCTGAGAGGTGCACAGGAAGCCTCTTGGTGTGCATTTGACGGCTGGGAGGTGGGAGCACATGTCCACAGCCCCCACTGCTGGAGAGCTGCCCCTGGTGTGGCCATGCACCTGCACCTCTGGGCTACGCTGGGCGTGGGCCACATGGGCCCACACATGCCCTGAGAAGGTGTCCTGCCCGGAGCAGAATACATGGCGCTCCCTACCAGGGCTACGCTGAAGGCGGAGGGAGGTCAAAGGGCACAGTGTGGTGTGGGGCTTCACAAGCATCTCCCGAGGTCCACCCAGCGCCACTCAGATCTGCCCAAGCCCTACATCGAGTCCACTCTGTCGGTAAGTCTTGGAGATGACAGCAGGTTCCTCACTCTTCAAAGTATACGTCCCACGCTAAAGTGCCAACTGGTGTAGCTGGTTTTGAGGCTGCAGCTAATGCCTCCTATCCCTTCCCCACACCTTTTCTAGACGTCCCCCTTCTCCACGGCACCTCAGCGATGAAGGCTACCAACCCGGTAGAGCAGCCTGGGAACGTGCCGAGAGTCCCGGCGCTTTGCTGTGCTGCCATTATTGATGCATGACTGTGCAGCTGCCCCCCCCTTCCTGGGCTGGGACACTGAGCGGGGGCAGGGAGCAGCCTGCTACACATAACTCCCTCCTGCCTCCACCGTGTAGTGGCAGCTCCCGCCGCTCAGGGTTCTACCCAAAGTCAGAGGAGAATAATTCAGCAGGCTTGCCCAGGGCTCCCACGCCATCCTTTCCTTTTAAAAAAATTTTTATTTATTTACTTTTTTATTTCAGGAAATTATGGAGGTACAAACATTTTGGTTATATGTTCTGACTTTGCCACATCCCAACCATGATTTGAGAAGTGCCCTTCCCCCACTACAACGCTCACCATGTCCATTAGTTGTGAATTTTCCCATCCCCAACCCCCTTACCCCCAAAGAATATTACTACCATGTGAGCACCTTAGTGTTGATCAGTTGGAGCCAGTTTGATGGCGAGTACATGTGGTGCCTATTTTTCCAATCTTGTGATACCTCACTTCACAGCATGAGCTCAAGCTCTATCCAGGAAAATATAGGAGGTGCTAGATCACCATCGTTTTATATAATTGAGTAGTATTCCATTGTATACATATACCATATTTTATTAATCCACTCATGGATTTACAGGCACTTGGGTTGTTTCCACATCCTTGCAATAGTGAATTGTGCTGCCATAAACATTCGGGTGCAGATATCTTTATTACAGAATGACTGTTGTTCCTTTTGGTGGACCAGAGCATCCTTTTCTACCATGGATACCCGTAGCACTATTGGATCTGTGGAGTTCTGTGGCCTCAACATCAGGGTAGGTTGTGCTGAAGCCTAGAATTTCTTTAGAGCCCTCTTGTGCTCTGGGCCTCACTCAAAACTGGCAGACTTCGAATCAACAAAAAAGTGGGCCAGAGAAACAACCTCGGTTGCAATATTGACTGACTCCAAAAATCCGAAGTGGCCCACCAAACAACGTACCTCTTCATAGGGGCAATTTTTTGCCTTAGAGGGCATGCCTCAAACTGTGGGATTCTTAACATCTTCACCAATACACAGGACTTTGATACTGTGAAGGGTTTGTGTTCCACCCTCTTATATCTTCCTACAGCATCCAGAGTACTGGCCACACCCTGTTCACCATGTCCAGTTGGCATAATGTCAATACTAAAGCAGGCCAGCATGATATTCTGCAGACTGTCAAGATGACAGAGAGCCAGGGGATGGACACAGCCTGGGGAAAGGCAGCGCATGTGCACTTACATCCCTTCTGTGTGAAACACACCTGCTTTTGATCATCTTTCCCAAGAAGGCTGGAAATTAACTCTTTTGCCAGATGGATATCCACAGCCCAGGCACCAAAGGGTGTGTGGATCTGTTCCAGTAGAGATACCACATTCAATTCAGCAGCCATGAGCAATTGGGACTGCCGCTTATATACGGTCTTGGTCGTCTTCCATCCTTCATGAAAGTTCATTAGGATTTTGCAGAGACCGTATGTATAGATTGAAGGGGGAGTGATGGGGACACCCACACTTGCATTTGTTAAATTCCGAAGAGTGTTACTAATCTAGTCACCAAATAATTAGTGAATATTTTTTGTCAAGTGTGTCTGCAATCGGACTGCATTTCCCTGTCCGGGGCTCTGCTGAGAACTGACCCGAGTTAGAGGTCTGAGGGAACGAGGTGAGGCGAGGGTGAAGGACAGGATCATCTTGCAGTGGCCCCCTCAGGTGAGGACCGTCTGTGATGCTCAGGTCATGGGAGGCTGCTTTCCTCCAGCAGAGGAGAGGAAGCTGCCTCTATTCCCAGGGGGACCAGGGAAACGGAGGGTTCAAGGTTCTCAGACTCATCTCAGTAGGAGTGGCAATGACACTTAACTCCACCTGAAGCGTTCAGTGTCTATGGTATGTGATAGATTCTGTAAGTTTCTGCCAGAGTGTCCTCCACCATGCTGCACAGAAGGGGGTGGCAGACAAGCTTCTTTTTGTGGGAAGAGTCACTTTCCCCTGGTGATAGCAGAAGCTCAGAAGGACCATTCATTTAAAGCCAAGAGGGATGAGATTTGATGGTTAACACATTGGCTGCCACACTAGAAAAAAATTTTTTTCCTTGGGGCCATGGAGCATTATTATGAAAATAGAATAAAAACTTTGAAAACAAAATGATTCTTTTTAATTCAATGAACATTTTGTTATTGACTTCTATTCATTTAATCCACATTTTTAGAATTAAATTGTCAATATTAATTGTAAAAATAAGAACACCAACAAGTAAGATTTTCAGGAACCAACTGCAGAGTTTTACCCAGGTTTTGCTTCACAAGGCCCTGCCTAAACTAGGTTCAAACCTAGTGTGAGTTAACCACAACTCACATGGCACTTAGTGTGTTAAGGTTAGAGGATAAGGCTGGGTGTGGTGGGTCATGTCTGTAATCATAGCACTCTGGGAGGCCGAGGCAGGAGGATCACTTGAGGCCAGGAGTTTGAGAACAGCCTCAGTAAGAGTGAGGCCCTGTCACTACAAAAACAGAAAAATTAGCCAGGCATGGTGGTGCACATCTGTGGTCTCAGCTACTCAGGAGGCTGAGGTAGGAGGATCACTTGAGCCCAGGAGTTTGAGGTTGCAGTGAGCTATGATGATGCCATGGCACTATAACCTGGTGACAGAATGAGACCTTGTTTAAAAAAAAAAAAAAACAGATTGGGAATAATGATCAGAGGATCTGAGGATACTAGAGGATAGGAAGGGCAGGAGGAAAGAGAGATAAGCTTAAAGAATTCAAAGTTATAGCTAGGTGGGAGGAATATGTTCTCGTGTTCTATAGCATGTAGGGTGACTATAGTGAACAATAATATGGAATACAGTTCCAAATAGCTAGGAGGAGGATATTGAATATTCCCGACACAAAGAAATGACAAATGTTTGAGATGATGGATATGTTCATTAACCTGATCTGATCTCTATGCATTCTACGTACCACAACATCACTATGTAACCCATGAATATGTACAATTATAAATTGTCAACTTAAAAATTAAGTTAAAGATAAAGACTAGGGGACAATGGTTCAGGTGGCTATTGGTCAGGATGGAAAATGCAGTCAGTGCAGCCAGAGAATAGTGGCCACGAAGAATAGCGGAGACAAGGTGACTACAAGGTTACATGACTATGTAAAAGACCATGTGACAATCAGCCTTCTCAGCTGTATAGTGAAATGCTCAATTGTGCAAGGGCAAATATGACCATGGTATTGAAAACTAAAGAGAAACGGAAGATTAGGTTTCTGCCTCTGACTATGGTGATCTAACTTGTATCAGAGAAGTAGACAAGGCCTCCTACCAAAAGTAACTAGAACAGCCGAGTAAGATACAAAGCGAAGCCCTTGGAGGTGTAAGCAGATACTGAGGCAGTCGGACTGGAAGGACCAACGTCCCAGAGAGCAGGGGAAGCATGAGGCTAGCTGAGCCTTCCTCAGTGCTTGTCCTCTTGAGGCATCTGATAATTCCTACGACACCACCAGGTTAAGAGGTGTGACCTAGAGCAGGAAGCCTCAGCTAACAGGTGGAGAAACTGAGCAAAGTTCCCAGAATTTCATAGGACTGTGGAGAAGAATGTTGGGTTTCAAGGCCACTGTAGCAATTACAGTGTAAGGAGCCAAGAACCTGGAACAGAAGGAAGCACAGAGAGTGAGCCTGGTGTGATTTTTCTCTTGTATTTGACCACGTATTTGCAGCAGAAATGTGGAGAAGACAAGGAGACAGTGGTGGCCATGATGCAGAGAAGCCAAGCAGAAAGTTCAAGGGTCTCACAGTGCCGAGAAGACAAGACTTCGGATCCGAGTGCTGCTGCGAGGAGGGACCCTGGAGACAGTAGTCCAGGTTAAGGGTGAATAAGAAATGGACCAACCCTCTGAGGCTGAAGCCACATTCCCAACCAGCTCAGCTGCAGATTAGATTAAGGTGCTCTGCCTCAACTTTGTCTGCGAGAAATACAAATAAATCCTTTTGGGATGAAGAAACATCATCCAGTGCCTTTACGATTCTCCACATATGATGCCAGTGTTCAATCAAAAGAGAAAAAACAGGCAATACAGAAAGACCTACAGCTGATAGATCTTGGAGTTTGTCTGATATGGATTTTAAAATAATTGTGATTGATCATAAAGGAAATAAATCATGGATAAAATGGCTGGAAGTATGATAAAATGAACCAACTATTGCTACACACTATGAAGTCATTGAAAAAAAAGAGTCACGAAACAAAAGAGCCTGTGTAGTCTTACATAAATTTCAAAAACTAATCTCTGGTATTGGAGGCTAGTCCCCTAAGAAGGCAAAGAGGGTAGTGACCAGGAGGAGGCACCAGTGAGGCTTCAGGGGTGCTCATCGGGGTGGTGAATGTGTTATTTTGAACATTCATCAAGCCGTACACTTAGGATCAGGCACTGTCCAGTGAAACCTAACAGAGAGACAGGTGCTTCAGGAATAGCTGTATTGAAGGTAGAAAGAATTGACATGCTGGAAAATAGAACTTGGATGGTTCTTCACCACCTCCACTGCTACCCTTCCAAGAGCCCCATCTTCTCTCATCTGGGTCATCATAGCGCCTCCTACCTCATCTTCCTGCTACCACCTTTGTTCCCTGAAGTCTACAACACGGCTGCCACAGTGATCCTCCTGAGACTGAACTTAATCATGTCGTTCTGCACAAACACTCCAGTGGCTGCCCACCTGTCTCAGGATAAAAGCAGAAGTCCTTATGTGGTTGACACAGCCCTGCAGGACTGTCCCCCTTACCTTCCTGACCCTGCCTCTTGCTTCCCACCCCTCCATTGCAGCCACACTGGCCTCCTGCCGTCCTCCCACATCCCAACACACCCGGCCTTAGGCCTTCACCTGGGCTGTTCCTTTTGCCTAGAACTCCTTTCTCTGCATGGCTAATTCTCACACGTCCCTCCCGGCTCAGTCTACTGTCTCCTTTGTGCTTGGTTTCCCTTACCCTGCTCGGCTCCCACCCCAGTTACTCATCACCTTCTCCCACAACAGGTAACGCACTCATTTCTCATAGCTCTTGCCTATTATCTCTCTCCCCTGCAAGATTAAAAACTCCACAAAGACAGGATGGTTTGTTTTTGTTCACTGGTGCATCCTGACATATCTAGAACCATCCTTGACACACAATAGATGCTCAGTAAATATTTGTTGAATACATTTTGATGATGCAGAAGCAATCTGAGGATGAATGGATAACTACAAAAGAGAACCTGAACGAGATCTTAGATTTGTTTTTCTCTAGGCCATTAATGTTTACAAGCTGTAAT
Source organism: Mirza zaza (assembly GCA_008750895.1). Taxonomy (NCBI): domain Eukaryota; kingdom Metazoa; phylum Chordata; class Mammalia; order Primates; family Cheirogaleidae; genus Mirza; species Mirza zaza. The sequence goes on from VSMD01104582.1 coordinate 28,397, forward strand.
TAAATGTACTCGTAGATATCAGTAGAGCTGTGCATTTTCAATGGATGTTTCCAAATTCCATGTTAAACACACTTGTTCAGCCTAGCACAATTATAAGAGTGTTGGCACTATATAGAACTAGCTTTGCCACCTCTCCCCACCGTTAACCACTCACATGACCCTGAGCAAGCTAAGGAACCCCTCTGAGTCTCATTTTCTTGTCTATAAAATGGGGATAATGATGCCTATCATGTAGAATTAAATGAGAAAAAATGTGTAAAGCCTCATTCACCCAGCAGTTATTTATTAAGAACCTACTTACTGTTCTAGGTGCTCTCGCAGGTACTGTGGGACAGGTCACTAATTCTTCACCAATTACTCGTTTAGTGACAGACAGCGCACTAGCAACTGGAGAAGCTGTGCTGTACAAACAGCCAAACGTCCTCGCCCTCACAGAGCTTGCCTTGGCAGGGAGACAGACACTAAGTAAGGTAACATAAGAAAGTATTAGGCAAGTTAGGTGTGATGGTTAATTTTATGTATCAACTTGACTGGGCTAAATGATGCCCAGATAGCTGGTAAAACATTTCTGAGTGCGTCTGTGAGGGTGTTTCTAAGAGACTGGTATTGAATTGATACACCAGTAAAGATATACCCTCATCCATGTGGGCAGGTGCCACCCAGTGCGTTGAGGCCTGAGTAGAACAGAAAGGTCAAGGAATGGTGGATTCTTTCTCTCTTTTCTTGAGCTGGGACATCCATCTTCTATCCTCGGATGTTGGAGCTTCTGGTTCTTGGGTCTTGGACTCTGGGACCTATACCTGCACCTCCCCCTAGCCAGGCCTTTGGACTCACACTGATGGAGTCCACCGGCTTTCCTGGGTCTCTAGCTTGCAGGTGGCACATAGGGATTTCCTGGCCTTCATAATCCCAGGAGCCAATTCCCATAATAAGTCTCCACCTATATCTTCCTCTATATATCCCATTGGTTCTGTTTCCCTGGAGAACCCTGGCTAATATAGATGGCAATAGGTGCTTTGAAAAACATTCCAAGGAGAGGAGAGGCTGGAGAGAGTGCTTGTGTGGGGAAGAGAAAGGCCAAAACCTTGCCATGTGCATTTCGACGTGGGTGACAAAGGCCCTGCCTGCCTTTCAGGAGCAAGCGAGACAGCCCACCTCTCTGGTGTGCAGCAGGCACACCGGGCACTCTGCGGATTGTGCCTTCTGTTGCCATTAAGGGAGAAGCATGTACCTTGATGCCTCCGTGAGCTGTGTCACGCCCTCCAGGTCGCTGGTCACAGACTCAGGACACCCCATTGGCTCTCAAACACAGGCATCTGCACAGACTCTCAGGGGTGCCAGGTGTTCAGTCTCACACAGCAGATCTTTCCCGTCTACAGGAAAGGTGGTGACAAAGGCTGGATATTTACAGAATGGCAGAGAATTGCTCTCAATTTGAGAACTTGGGTAGACCCAGGCCCAGAGCGTACAAAATGTTTGTTTTATGACCGTAGCAGGAGTACAGTCTTTCTAGAAATGGAAAGAAGTCCATTATCTTCCCTAATGGATGTTATAGAAAGTTTCTACTAAATATTGCATAAAATAAAACAATTCTCTGTGCTGGGTTTATGACACAGTCTATGGCTCCCATAAGAGAATGAATGATAATGGAGAGAGAAATATTTACCAAACCCAAAAGTGGGAGTCATTTATTTAGTCATTAACTGTGAAATTGACAATGTTAAAATTATTGTGCTAAAGAAATTCATTTCTTAAACCCATAAATATCATGCACATAATTCAAAGGTTTCATTTTTAACTGTTTATTTAAAAGAAGGGAAGAATTAGTTAAATAATCCTAACTTCAATAGACTTTCATTTTAGGTGGATAGGAAAATTTCCATGCACAAGGAGAGCTGGGTGAGTAGCCTCTATGTACCAGAAGTAATGGGACCTCATGTTATCAAAATAAGTGATAATCCTGTAATCCTGATAATCCTGTAATCCTAGCACTCTGGGAGGACGAGGCAGGATTGTTTGAGCTCAGGAGGTCAAGACCAGCCTGAGCAAGAACAAGACCCCCATCTCTACTAAAAAAAATAGGAAAAAATTAACTGGACAACTAATATATATATATATAAAATTAGCCAGGCATGGTGGTGCATGCCTGTAGTCCCAGCTACTCAGGAGGCTGAAGCAGAAGGATCTCTTAAGCCCAGGAGTTGGAGGTTGCCGTGAGCTAGGCTGACACCATGGCACTCTAGCCCGGGCAACAGAGTGAGACTCTGTCTCAAAAAGTAAATAAATAAGTAGAATAAAATAAAATAAAAGGAAGAGGGAATGTTCCTAAGAGGATTTCTCCAAAAAAGCTGTCATCATTTACTGACTAGCTACAGAAACCACAGCCCCCTTATTTAACCTAGGACGTCCTCCTCTCTCCTCCCTGCCTACCCTCACCCCTCCCTTCTCTTCCTTTAGGGCCGGGGTCCCCTCTCACAACCTCCAGTCAGCTGCCCCCAAATATCTCAGCACACTCTCTCACCTTCTCTCCACCCACATGGAACACTGACTGAGCTACACAACACACGCCTTTATTTTTCTGCACATATGTCTTGACTCTCCTAACAAAGCATGAGACAGGTCCTCAACAGCAAGGTAGAGTCACGCTTCCAACCTGGTGCCCACTATTGTTCTTGATATTGGCAGGCCCTTCGTTTATGTGTAACAATCTGACATGAGTTGGAAACGTCCATACGACCCTATGGTGTTTTGCCTCCAGAAGTTCCCCGTGCATCTGCTTTCCTTGCAGTCAGGAGGCGCAGAGCCCCTTCTGCCTGGCATTACTTTTGAGAAATAAAACGAGGATTTCTAAATGTTCACTGTCTTTTTCTTTGCACTGTAAGGTCTTAAGTAGCCATAATCACCATCAGGAAAACAGAGAAAACCATGAAGTGACCTCAAAGAGGGTCCCATCTTGACAGACTCGGGGTTAGGAAGATGGGCAGAGGGATCAAATTTAAATTATTTGTTTTAGTTTTCTTAGTTAAAAAAACAATTCATATTCAAAGTAGAAATTAAATATAGGCAAAGGAAGAAAATAAAAACCACAGATAGTCCTACTCCAGAAGTAACTGCTATTCCTGGTTCAGTTGAGAATCTCAGGCCTTTTGTATTTGTCTACCTAGACATGTGTTTTCCTTTCCAAAAATAAAGTCATTTGAAAATACTGTTTCATCACATGCTTCATCACGTAGGAACGTATTCTGAATATTTTGCACATCATGCATTTTCTCCTGCGCGGCGTTCAGGTGGCTGATTCTTCTTCACTTCCGTCCTGCGCTACATCCTGTGTCCAGCATGGAGGCAGGTCCCTGGGCTGCGCCTCCATAGTAGGTCCGGAAGCGAGCGTGCCGCCGCTCAGCGCTGTCCCTGCTCCGTCACCTTGAGCTGGGGATTTGCAAGGGCCTTCCAACAGGTCTCCGACTGGCCCTGTTCTTTGAAGTCCGTCTTCAGCACGGTAGCCAGGACCTTCTGGCCCGGGCCAGATCTTGTCTCTCCCCATCCTCCTCTGTCCCCCCACCGGTGCCCCCTTGCTCAGCGTGAACTCTGGAGTCCTCACTGTGGTCCAGGGGGCCCCACGCCATCTGGCTGCCCCTTACCTGCTTCTCTGTCCCCTGTCCTCACTCCACATCAGCCGTGGTGGCTTCTTTGCTGTTCCTTGAATATGCTTTACCCCGAGGGCCACGAACTTGCTCCTCCTTCTTCTTTCTAGAACACTCTTTCCCCAGATATCTGCACAGCTTGTTGTTTCTCGTCCTGGAGGTGTTTACCTAAATGTCTCCTCAATGAGACTTTTCCTGACTACCCTCCTTAACAGTTTCTGCTCCTCCCCACGTCCCTCCGCACGCATCCCCCCCTCCCCTGTTTTATGTCTCCCCACAGCCTAATAGCACCCTGCAGATCTTGGCATGTTGAACCAGCCTGTACGTTGGGCATCTGATTGTACCTAATTTTTCTTTGCTCTTGTAGATAATGTGGTAGTGAACTTCTATCTCTCCAGTAAAACTTTTTGTGCATGCATGATGTATTTCTTTAGAACAAATTCTCAGAATAGGGTATACATTTTTTAAGGCTTCCAATGCACATCATCAGCTCACTTTCCAACATGCCTGCATCCACACACCCTCACACCAGCAGGGCAGAGCAGTGACCATTTCCCCAGGCCCATATCGGCTTCGAGTGATGCCAGGAGTTTCTGTATGTGTGGATTCCCTGGTCCAAACAACTGTTTGTCAGAAAATATGATAAAGGGTTTAAGTACTTTCGACACTGAGGGTGAAAGGAACTCACTGAACCAAAGTCTTCCAAAGAGACTGGAACACAAGGGAGCAAATGAAGAGCATGAAGGGAGAAGCGCCAGGGAGAGGGACGGTCTCGGGCCAACCACGCTGAGGATGGAGCATGACTCCCCCCCGGCCCCCCAGCTGTCATGCAGTGCCACTGAGTGCCAGCCATGTGCTTGTCTGGGCTTTGTTTTCTCTTCTTCAACATGTTCTTGTAGAACACCCATCCTGGGCAAAGCCCTGTGCCCAGCGCTGCTGAGACAGCAGCTGCTCTCTGTTCCCTGCCCTGAAAGCCCCAGCAGCCCAGCCAGGGAGAGGAGACATGTGTAGACAGCTCAAGAGTTGTCCCTGAGGAGAGACGAGCGATCAGATAAGAAAAGAGGCCACCATGGGCCGGTGTGGTCAGGGAAGGCTTCAGAATCGAAGCAGCTCACAGCTACACAGGGTCCACTGGGTGCCAGGCAGTGTCCTAAGTGCTTGCTAAGCTGCTTAATGCTCTCAGGAGCACTAATAAGGTAGATAGATGCTAATAGCATCTACAGTTTGCCAGGGAGAAAATGGAGGCACACGGAGATGCAATCACTTGCACCAGGTCTCAGAGGTGCTAAGTGGGGGAGTCAGGCAGATGGAACCTGCTATTAATCACTACTCTATACAACCTTCATGTTTGAGTCACTATTGCTGTGTAACAAACCACCCCAGCCCTGGTGACATAAAGCAACCATTTTATTATGTTCGCAAATTCTCTGGCTCAGGAATTGGGACAGAACACAGCAGGGACAGCTTGTTTCCTCTGGTCTGCCGTGTGTCTGGAGTCGACGCGCCATGGCTGGAGTCACCCAGAGGCATCCACGTGTCCATCAGGGGACGTGGCTGTCAGCTGGGACCTCACCTGGCTCTGCAGCTAGAATGCCTGGACTTGGCCTCTCAGGTGGCCTGGGCTTAGATCCTGGCGGCTCTAAAGGTGAGCGTCCCACCAAACAAAGTGGACGCAGCGTTGTCTTTCCTGAGCTGGCCCAGAAGCCCTGGGGTCTCCAGCCTACCCAGATCTGACAGGAGGGGAGATAGTGCCCCCTGCACCACCCAATGGGAGCAACGCCGAAAAACTGCAGCTTTTTTTTTTTTTTTTTGGTAACAGATTTTATTTATTAGAGCAATTTTAGGGTCATAGCACAATCAAATAGAAGGTGCAGAAATTTCCCCTATATTTCCTGTTCCCACACAGCACTCTTCTGTAGGAGGGCCTCTCTGGTACTTTCCACATCGCAAGGTCACTTTGCTTGTTGTCAGAGAGATCATTTATAAAAAAAAGAGAAACTCTTCCATTTGTGCTTACTCTGGCCTTTCAGATTAAACAAATCCTTAATATTGGCAAAGGGCCTGACAAGCATTTAGTATTAATTAATTCTTGGAAGTCTCTGGGGAGAAGGTAAATATTCCTGGGAACTGACAAAATGGATTGTTTCATTAAGCAGGTAGACCATTCCCCTGAGCCCTGTGCCGACATCTGACCCGGGCGTTCTCCGTGCCCAGGCCTGGGGGCCTCGTGCCACGCCGTGGTGCCACGCCGTGGCAAGGGGCGAGGCTGGTGAGGGCGCCGTGTGGCGTGGCCTCGCCTCTTCTCTTTACCCCTCGCTACACCCTCACTCCAGGTCTTTCAAATTCCAGGGTATCCTCTACTTTATGAGTGAATCTGACTAGGGTTTTCCTCCCAAAGCCACACTTGGATGTTCAAAATGAGAAACTGCTAGTGTCTGTCGCTGATGTGGAATAAAATATGCGTGAGCCCATGTCTGTCCTTGATAGCCTCCCACTGTTTTCCAGGTAATGATTTTATTTTTTGAATTTACATTATTACTTTGCCCATGGGAGGCGGTGATTGCTTCCTTCTCTCTGCTCCCCTCCCCAGTAGCCCACACCCCTCAGTCTAGAAGCAAGCTGGAGGCGGGTGTCGGAACGCAAGTCATCCGGATTTGCACTGCCCATCGGATGTGCAGATTTGGGATTCTTGCCCGATACCCTTGCCGTGTGTTGTGTGCTTCTCGTTATCACCATGCTTAGGATTGGCTGTGGAGCTTAGGGCTAAGGAGAGCGTGGACCCTGCCCTCCTGCCACCCTGCCTTGCAGCAGCTCCTTCCGCAAGTGTGTCTCTCTGCCACTGACTGGATGCCTATCGGGCTGGAGCTTCCTCTTAGCTACTGTCGTCTCCTGATTGGAGTTTTGCTCATGACTAATGCTCAATGTGGTAGACATGACTAAGACCCACCAATATTCAGTTGTTTTCTAATTTTGGATTGCAATTTTCCTCACCCTTGGAATGAGGAGTGGTTAGGTGGTGAGTTCTAGACCAGGACATGAGAGCAGAAGTGATGTCCCTGCTGGGCTAAGGCATTTATTTGCCAGGGCTTGACTCAATGGCCTTCTCCTCTCCTGCCCTGGGGACACTGAAGCCTCATGCAGAGACACTGCTGTCCTAAGATGAGGTAGCAACTTTGTGGAGCAGCCCCCCTCCCCATCAACCCATGCTGGGCAGGTTGCATGAGGGAGAAATGACCTTTCAGTGTGTTCAGCCTCCAAGACTGGTGGTGTCTGTTATGATAGCCTAGCCAAGCTTGTGGGTTGACCAACTATGGCCCATGGGCCAAATCGGATCTTCCACCTGTGTTTTTAAATAAAGTTTTGTTGGAACACAGCCACACTCATTCATTTACATTTTGTCCACTCTGCTTTCGCACTGCAGGGACAGCCACAAATAGTTGCGACAGACACCACCTGGAAAGCAGCAACTTGTACTATTTGGCCCTGTCAGAGAAAGTTTGCTGATGCCTGCCTGTCCTGCCTGATACACTCAATGAAAGTGTCTTGACTTATTAAATTGACAATATAAAAGGTGGAAGCCCAAAGCCTATTCTAAAATAATGCCAGATTACTTTGCATGATAATCAATGCAGCCTAATTGGCAAGCATTGACTGAGTGCCAGGCGTGTGTCAGAGCTAGGGGGAATGCTTCCTACTCAGGGCCCTGTGGGTTCAGGGAAGGGAGAGGGTGCACTTCTCCTTTGCAAGCTTGGGAAGTAAAGACTCAAGACAAAAGAATAAAAACCCCCAAGGGCTGTGCATGAGCTGAGGGATTTCTCACCACTAACTCCATTAAAGCTCATTCATTCATCAAGCATGTTGTGAGCTACTTCCACTTACTAAGTCACAGCCGAGTAGATGAGTAGATGGCATGGAGAAATTATTAGGCATTACAATATAGCATGATGAGTGTTAGGATTGGAATGGTGCAAGACACCAGGGGAGGCTTCTTCCCTATATCCATCCTACCCTCTGATGGAGCCGAGGTGTAGATGCCCTGAGACTAAAGCCAGGTAAAGGCTACGAATTGCTGGCTGGCCCACTGGAGTAGTTGGGAATTTTCTTCCCTAGTGAGAAAGCCTTGGAACAATCTCTTTACACCCCAGATTCACACAGCAGTTCTCAGATCCTTGCTTTAGGCAGAGCCCCACCACTAAGTCTTGTAACACAAAAGAGCTTTGTCCATGCACATCTTTCTCTGGCTCTTTCATCTGATTCTCCCCTGACAGGCAGCCTGGAAAGAAGCATCCCATTGATCATGACAGATTGGAACTTATGAATTTTTTTCTTGGCTTTGGGGTTGCAAGGAAGGGGCTGGTGGCATGGGTGGGAGGTAAATGAGCAGTAGATACACATGAGCTGATGTGATCGTCAACGTAGTAGATGCTGCAGTCTGTGGTTTTATGTGAAGTTCGCCTTCCCCACATTTGGACCTCCAACAAATTGATTTGGTACCCAGTTTGAGCCATCATCTTATTTCAAGTTTGGTTGCCTAGGAAACAGAGGGCACACTGCTGGGACAGTCTGCCTGTGTTCTGCGCCGACTGAAGCTATTAAAGCCCATCAACTTGGCCTCCGAGAAGCACTGAACACGGACGGTTTCAACTTCCAGCCAGGTTGTTATTTATTTATTTTACTGCCTCAGCAGCAAAATGAGTTATTGAACCGTTCAGCCTATTGATTGGGGCAGCTTTCCCCCGACATCTCTCGGACACCCGAAGCCCCTCTGAAGCTGGTGGCCGCCCAGAGGGCTTTTGTTGATGGTGAGTTCTCACCAGGGAAGCCAGGCAGCATTAATCCTCTGTCCTGCAGGGTGTGGGGCTGGGCATGGCACCCTACAGTGTGGTTCTTCTAATCTTTGAACATGTAAAGAAGCAATGCATGGGCGTGCCCCCCCCCCCAACACCTTTGCATGCGGTTTAATGCACGAGCTAGACTACCAGGCTAAAAACCTTTGATCTAAGTTTATTCTGCTTGGAACTAGTGTCTTAGCTTTGAAAAAAATCATAATAAACTTCAGATGTGTCCAAGATTCAACAATCCACTGTACTAGAGATTATCTGACCCAAAGGAAAATTGCGTTTCCCTTGTGCCTCCTGAGGGAACTCACACTCCACTCGGGCATTCCAGGCCAGCTTTAAAAACGGAGAACTTGACAGAGACCATACTGTAGTCTCTCCCCTGCTCTCTGATTTTGCACAGCCTGTGAACTAAGAATGGTTTTTTATTTTTTCAGACATAAAAAAGACAATTAGCCTTGGTGGGGGGTGGGGAAGTTGAGGACGTTGCTTCTTGGCTCGGAAAGCCTAAAACACGCTCCCTGCCCTGTCCAGAAGTCTGCCAGCCCCTATTTACTCCCGTGGCTGGGGAAGGGCAGGAAGTTCAGAGCCTTCACGTGGCTTTTCCACCGTGGAGCTCTGACCCCATAGGCCAAGGACTCGGTGTGGGTGCCGGGGCACCTGCAATCTGTCTGTCCTGAGTATACATGCAGGGGCCAGGGAATTGACTGCCAGGCTGAATGTGGGCCCAGTGGACAGGCCTGGGCTAAGACTCCATTTTTTACCTGGCCCTGTATGTTCTGCATCCAAGGTGAGGGGCATGGCACTGCTTTGTGTCTCCACAGTGTCAGCTGAGACTCTGAGTCCAGTAGTCATCAAATGTTTGGGCCTTTGCCTTTCCCCGGTGCAGTTATCCAAGTAACTGTCCCTTTGGGGAAGGCTGGGTGAGTCATGCCCATGTATACTTGCCATGCTGTTGCAGGGATTACCCTCCTCCCTTCCTGTGGGTGGGAACCCAGACTCCCCTTTCGGCTGTGGGTTCTGGATCCAAAGTCTGGATCAGGTCTGGAAACCGAGCAAAGGACCATTTACTGGAGCACAGCTCTTGGCCTCCAGTTCAGCCACCCTTGAATTCTTTGACGACACAGGTGGAATGATGTCCTCACTAGCTGCCCATTTATTTTGCCCCTCGGGCACTGTGTTTCATTAATTCTTTCCCTAACTCCCTGTGGGTCAAGGCCCCCTGACTTCTTGCTGTGACAATTGCCCCACTGGGCTTCTGATGGTGCTATACTGGGACGTGTTCTCTGTTGCTTTGGGGTCCACTCATCCCCTTTCCTGCTGGGGAGCCCAGTCCTGTGGCACTTCCTTCAGAGCCACCACCGGACTCGGAGTGAAGCTGGCACCCTCTCACTGGTGCATTCCCAGTGCTTGCTGAACGGCGTGTGCCCTGGACCTTCCTATGGCACACATGCCCTGCTGTGGAGGGCATCCGCTCGAGCACGCACATTCCTCTGAGCCATTGTCCCTCCTACCGTGTGCCGCTGGAATTCCAGCACATCCACCCCACTCAGGGCAGCTGTCGCTTTCCCCAGGCTCTTTGGGGCCGTCCTTGCCACATGCCCAACTCCCAGGGCTCTTATCTGTTGGTCCATCCTGAAGCCAGGGAGAGTGGGCCCAAATCGACAATGTTTCCTTGATCAAATCTCATGTCTTCCCACCCTGACTCTGCACCCTCAGTGTCTAGTCCATGCACACTCTTCCCGTCCTGCTGCGCCACTTGCCTGGGTCCTGCAGCTCCTTCAGGGACAGTCCCTTTCCTCCCTCAGGCCCGGCATGGTTCTGGCTGGGTTACACTGTGACTTAACCCTATTTCTAGGACTCGTGGCCAGCAGGGGAGGTGGGTGGGATCCTGATGGGCACATGTGTTATGGGGGAGAGGCCTCTGCACCATCTGAGGAAGGGGTCCGGGGCAGGGCCCACTTATGTAGGCTCGGGGGGCTAGGGGGAAGCCGGGCTTTCGGGGTCCTCAGCAGCGGCGGCTCAGACGTCAGCACGTGGTGTCAGGGCACCATTCTTTCCCAAGCAGGGCCCTGGCCGCACACAGCAGGCCTGCCTTGTTAGAAGTGCAACCTTCTCAGAAACGCTGCTGCTCTTGAGATTAATTCTTCGCCTGGTCTTTGACCTTCTCTGCTCTCCCGCCGCAGGAGACGCGAGCCTCTTTATAGGCTTCCAGGAAAGCCCTCTGGCTTTCAAACCTAGCTTTTCATTAATTGCTGGTTAATCACGCTCAGCTTCCCATTATCTTTTTGCAGAAGCCCGTCAACGTCAGCAGTGGACACCCACGCATGCTGTCCTTACAAAGACAGTGTCCCCCGTCCTTTGCAGATGCCTGGCGAACGGCACCAGCCAACGCTTCCCCACCGCTGGTGTGCTGTGCCGCCTCGCCACTGGGGAAAGTCCTAGCAAGTGTCCTTCCCGCTTGTGACAGGGCTATCTGGCCTCCACTCCCCACCAGCAACGGGGTGTCCACGGTCAGCCTAGGGTCGGGAGACCAGCTCCAATACCCTGTCTTTGCGTCTGCTTTCTCAGCCATGTCCGACGCCAGCTGCCACATGCCGGGTTCCCGGGGAAGCAGACTCCGAGTTGCAGAGCCCTGTGCGGGATGGTTACTGGAAAGCTCTGGGGGCCACACCGTGGACGGGAGCAGAAGAAAGCAGAATTGGCAGGGGAAGAAGTCAAGCTGAGAATCGCTCCAACTTAGGCCTCAGGGGACCCCTTCAGGAGCTCTGGAGGTGGAAGCGTCCTCTACAGCAGCAGTCCCCAACCTTTTTGGCACCAGGGATTGATTTCTTGGAAGACAATTTTTCCACAGACCGGAGCAGGGGATGGGGGATGGTTTGGGGAGATTCAAGCACATCACATTTATTGTGCAGTCAGACCTCTCTGTGCTAATGACAATCTGCACTGGAGCCGCTCCCCGCGCTAGCACCGCCGCCTCTGCTCCACCTCAGGTCAACAGGCAGTGGATTCTAGTGAGGAGGCGCAACTGAGATCCCTGGAACACGCAGTTTACAGTAGGGTTTGAGTTCCTGTGAGAACCTAATGCCGCTGATCTGACAGGAGGCAGGGCTTATGGGAGCCATGGGGAAGCACCCCTGCCCTCGAACTCCTACTGTGTGGCCGGTTCCTAGCAGACCACGGACCAGTCCCAGTCTGCAGCCAGGGCATGGGACCACAGCCTTGGCGTGATCCCAACTGGAGTCCTTTGTGATCCACTATCCTTGGCTATGGGCCACCCTGGAAAGGTTATGTAACTTTGAGCAAGGAGGCTTGTATGGCTTAGGCACTTTGACATTTGAGGACAGCTGGGGGAAAAGTCTTTCATTCCTGAAGGGGTTCTGGGCAGCACACCACAGTATCCACTGCACCCTGATCAGATTAGCTGCCCTCTCATCCCAGCCTGTCCATTAGCAACTATGGACTTTGATAAATCTCTTAATCTCTCTGATCCTCAAGTTTCCTTAAGTGCAAAAGAGAGAAAAAAAAGGAAAGATTTAAATTAATATATGCCATTTTAGAAAATCATGCAAAATATAGCAATGTAGAAAGAATAAAAAGTTACTTGTAGGCTCAGAATGTAGCCTACAGAAAAGTATCCAGAAATAGACATCTTCACTATGAAATATCTTTCCTGTATTTTTTTCTTGACATTTTTAGTGTAGTTGTAAACATGCACAATGTTTAATTTTGTGTTCTCATTTTGACTTAACATTATAAAACGAGCATTATCACAAACTCTTTTTAAACATGAATGTTAAAGGTAAATTGTATGATATAAATGATAGCTAGTTTTCAGAGAAAATTTTAGAAAAATTATCCATCATCTCTCCCTTTAAAAATAACCACAACTAAGATTTTGTTGCATAGCCCCCCAGTTTTACTGCATATGTGTTTACAAACAAAATTGTGGAATGTTTTCTAAGTTTCTAAATGTTTCTAATGTTACTGTTTCAATCTATTTTTCTCACTTTGTACCTTGAACATCCCTCTGAAATAGTACATATTTGTGTCACATACCATCATTTAAAAAACCTGTATAATACTCATATATATGTGTCATATATATAACATAGCTTAATTAGTCTCCTTTTTGAATATTTTTTCTACTACAAATAATTCTCTGGTGAAGTTCCTTACATGCAGATCTTTGTGTTTATCTCTGATTATCCTTGGGATAAGATGTTAGAAGCAGAATTATTGGGCAAACTCTATAAACATCCAAGTCATTTGATATGCACTGTCAAAGTATCCTCCCTACTAGGAGTACGCATGGACACCAGGTGGGCATTTGTCATGCTTTCATAGTACTACACCAAGTGTGGACACTAGAGTTGTCAATTATGCCGCCTGCCCAGGCCTAGGGTCCCTTATAAGCGAAGCTGCTCACCCCTGGTTCATTTTGAAGAGGCATCCTATTAGTGATGTTTTTTCTTTTTTTTTTTTTTCCTTTTAATTTCAGCATATTATGGGGGTACAGATTTTAAGGTTTCAATAAATGCCCTTTCCCCCCTCCCCCCACAAGTCTGAGTTTCCAGCATGACCATCCCCCAGATGGTGCACATCTCACTCATTATGTATGTATATACCCTCCCCCCTGCCCAATACCCTATTACTGTAGTACCTATGTGTCCACTTAGGTGCTGCTCAGTTAATACCAGTTTGCTGGTGAATATATGTGGTGCTTGTTTTTCCATTCTTGGGATACTTCACTTAGTAGTATGGGTTCCAGCTCTAACCAGGAAAATATAAGATGTGCTATATCACCGTTGTTTCTTAGAGGTGAATAGTACTCTATGGTATACATATACCACATTTTATTAATCCATTCTTGGATTGATGGGCACTTGGGCTGTTTCCACAGCCTTGCGATTATGAATTGTGCTGCTATAAACATTCGAGTGCAGGTGTCTTTTTTGTAGAGGGTCATTGGATCTTTTGGGTAGATGCCCAGTAATGGGATTGCTGG
>VSMD01104589.1:0-10126 GCA_008750895.1 Mirza zaza
AACCTTTAAAATGCACCATAATTTGTCCGTGGTATGCAGACTGGAAGTGTAAGGGTGACTGACACAAACGAATTTCAGGAAAAAGAGAAAAAATGGGTCTTGATGTTGAAGATCAGATTGACAAATGAGTACAACTTCACTTCAGTGGCAGAATGTCAAAGATGGCACTAAGGGAGCAGTGACATTAGGAATTAAGAGAAATGGCGTTAATAAGCCAAATAGACAATTATAAGCATCATATCAAGGAAAATATCATTAATAGAACAACCATACCCCAAACTTTTTCCACCATATTCTATGTAAAGGACTTGTTTTAAATACATGACTGAGAATTCAAACACATTATAGAAATACTTGAATCAAAAACATCAAATATTGTTTGATTTTTCTTGTTGATTTTTTTTTTTAATTTCTAGGTTGATTTTTGTTATCAGCCCTTTATTGGATGTGTAGAGAGCAAATATTTTCTCCCATTCTGTAGGCTGTCTATTTGCTCTAATGATAATTTCCTTGGCTGTGCAAAAGCTTTTTAATTTGATCAGGTCTCATTTATTTATTTTAGTTTCTGCTGTGATTGCTTTGGGGGTCTTCCTCAAAAATTCTTTGCCTAGGCCGATGTTTGAAAGGTTCTCCCCTATATCTTCTTCTTGGATTCTTAGAGTTTCATGCCTTATGTTTAAAGTCTGTTATCCATCGTGAATTGATGTTTGTAATAGGTGAGAGGTGGGAATCCAGTTTCAATCTTCTGCATGTGGCTATTCAGTTTTCCCAGCATCATTTATTGAAAAGAGATTCTTTTCCCCAGTGTATATTTTTGTCTACTTTGTCAAAGATTAGGTGACAATATGCAGATGGTTTCATCTCTGGATTCTCAGTACTGTTTGAAAGGTCTATGTCTCTATTCTTGTGCCAATTCCATGCTGTTTTAGTTACTATAGCTTTGTAGTAATGCTCAAAGTCTGGTAGACTGATACCTCACAGTTTGTTCTTTTTGCTTAATATTGCTTTGGTTATATGAGATTTTCTCTGGTTCTATACAAAGCACAGAATTATTTTTTTCTAGATCTATAAATAATGATGATGGTGTTTTTTCTACAAAAATTTCTTTTTATTTCAGCATATTATGTTAGTACAAATGTTTAGGTTATGTACATTGTTTAAGTACATGGTAGGTTATGTACAAATGTTTAGGTTATGTATATTGCGCTTGCCCCCCACCCCCCAGAGTCAGAGCTTCAAGTGTGTCCATCCCCCAGGAAGTGCACATCACACTCAGTATGTATGTATATCTCCTCCTCCCCCCTCCCATTTTCCCGACACCCGATGAATGTTATTACTATACATGCACTTAAATGTTGATCAGTTAATACCAATTTGATGGTGAGTACATGTGGTGCTTATTTTTCCATTCTTGGGATACTTCACTTAGTAGAACGGGTTACAGCTCTATCCAGGAAAATACAAGAGGTACTATATCAACATTGTTTCTTATATCTGAGTAGTACTCCATAGTATACATATACCACATTTTATTAATCCACTCATGTATTCGTGGGCACTTGGGTTGTTTCCACATCTTTGCAATTGTGAATTGTGCTGCTATAAACATTCGAGTGCAGATGTCTTTTTTATAGAATGTCTTTTGTTCTTTTGGGTAGATGCCTAGTAATGGGATTGCTGGATCAAATGGTAGATCTACTTGTATCTCTTTAAGGTATCTCCATATTGCTTTCCACAGTGGTTGCACTAACTTGAAGTCCCACCAGCAGTGTCTGATTGTTCCTATCTCTCCCCATCCATGGCAACATTTATTGTTTTGGGTCTTTTTGATAAAGGCCATTCTCACTAGAGATAAGTAATATCTCATTGTGGTTTTGATTTGCATTTCCCTGATGTTAGAGATGGTCAGCATTTTTTCATATGTTTATTGGCCATTATTCCATCTTCTTTTGAGAAGTTTCTGTTCATATTCTTTGTCTGCTTTTTGATAGGGTTGTTTGCTTTTTTCTTGATGATTTTCCTGAGTTCTAAATTGATTCTAGTTATCAGCCCTTTATCAGATGTGTAACAGGGACAGAGACCTTTGGAACAGAACTGAGATCCCAGATATAAAACCAGCCTCATATAGCCATCTAATCTTTGACAAAGCAGACAAAGACATACACTGGGGAAGAGAATCTTTATTCAATAAATGGCGCTGGTGAAACTGGATAGCCACATGCAGAAGACTGAAACAAGATCCACACCTTTCACCTCTCACAAAAATCAACTCAAAGTGGATAACAGACTTAAACCTAAGGTGTGAAACTGTAAGAATTCTAGAGGAAAACATTGGAAATACTCTTCTGGACATTGGCCTAGGGAAAGAATTTATGAAGAAGACCCCAAAGGCAATCACAGCAACAACAAAAATAAATAAATGGGATCTGATCAAATTAAAAAGCTTCTGCACAGCTGAAGAAACTATCACAAGAGCAAACAGACAACCTACAGAATGGGAGAAAATATTCACATGCTACACATCTGATGATGGTATTTTGATAAGGATTATGTCCTGCATTCTGCATACACTGAGTCAGGAATTGGGCCACCAAGGCCACCATGCCCTTATGGTTTTGCTCAGCTCAGTCCACCCAGTAGCTAATCAGTTGAAGTCTCATGCCAGCAGCTTTTCCAGGATGGAGTTGCGCACTGGTGGTTCTACAGTTCTGAAGTCTATGAAGTGGCTTTCCTCCCATGGCTCCAGTAGGTCCTGCCCTAATGGGGGCTCTCTGTGGCAGCTCCAACCTTACATTTCCACTTAGCATTGTCATAGAGAGGGCTCTCTGTAGTGGGTCCACCCTGTGACAAAGCTCTCTTTGGGCTCTCAGACCATCCACGACATCTTTTAAAATCTAGATAAAGGCTGACATTCTGCTATAGTGTGTATAGCTGACACATCTGTAGTGTCAGCACCACATGGATGCCACCAAGGTATATGGCTTGTGCCCTTCAGAGTGGTGGAATGAGCCTCATCTGGGTCTGCTTGAGTCAAGGGTACAGCAGCCAAGGAGCACTGTGCTGGATACAGGGGGTAGAGACTTGAGGCAGTGAAGAGCAGCAAATGCTGAAGTTCTACGTGTGCCTCTTTGGAAATCCCGCTGTCAAGGCCCTCACTTGCCCAGAAGATCTCTGAAATGTTTTCTCCAAATAGTCTTGATGAATAGCATCTGAATCCTTTCTACCAGTCTAATCTATTGAGCAAATGGTCACATGGCAACACCTTTGGTTCACTCTCCTAAAGACGCCTATTCATTATTTACATGGATAGTCTGGGAATTTTCCAAATTTTTCTGTCCTGTTTCCCTTAAAATTACAAATTCCATCTTTAAATAATTTCTCTCTACTCACATTTTACTATATGTGGTTGCAAGTAACCACACAGCTTCTTTAGTATTTTGCTTAAAAATTTCTTCAGCCAAATATTCTACTTCATGGCTCTTAAATTCTGTCTTCCATAAAACCCTCCAGACATGGACACAATTCTGTCAAGTTCTTTGCAACTGTGTAGCAAGGACAGTCTGTATTCCAGTTTCCAATACCTTGCCCTAATTTCAATCTGAGACCTCATCACAACGGCCACTACTCTCCCCATTTCTGCCAATATTCTGATAATGACCACTAAAGTATCCCTAAAAAGATTGAGAGTCTTTGGACAGCTCTTATCTTCTTCTAAGGCCTCACCAGAATTTCCCTTAATGCTCCCTTCATGGCAATCTAAACTTTTTCTAGTCTGCTCCACAAAAGTCTTCCAGCCTCAGTTCCAAAGCTACTTCCCCATTTTGAACAACAGCCCCAATTCTCAATACAAATTGTCTGTCTCAGTCTGTTTTGTTTTCCTATAACAGAACACTGCCCACTTGGTAACCTATTGCAAAATATTTATTTCTTACAGTTCTGGAGTCTGGCAAATCCATTATCAGGATGCATCCATCTGGTGAGGGCCTTCTTGCTCCATCCTCCCATAGTGGAAGGAAGAAGGGCAAGAAAGCACAAGAGAACAAAGGATTGAACTCACAGCCTCAAGCCCTTTTATAACTGTCATTAATCCATTCATAAGGGTTCCACCTCCCATTAGGCTCCACTTCAGAACATTGTTGCTTTGGGGATTCAATTTCCAACACGTGCTTTCAGGGGACACATTCAAACCAAGGGAGCAAGGGTTAATATTCATAATATATAACTAACTGAAATCATTCCGTAGCAAGGAAACAAATAACCTGATTTAAAAATGGGCAAAGGACCTGAACTGACACTTCTCAAAAGAAGACATACAAATGACCAACGGGTTGATGAAAAATGCTCAGCATCACTACTCATTAAGGAAATGCAAATTTAAACCACAATGAGATATCACCTCATAGCTGTTAGAATGGCTTTTATCAAAAGGCGAAATATAACAAATGTTGTGGAGGATGAGGAGAAAAGGGAACCTTTATACACTATTGATGGGTACTTAAATTAGTATAGCCATTGTGGAAAGTGGCATGAAGTTTCATCAAAATACTAAAAATAGAACTACCATTCTATTTGTGATCCAGCAATCCTAGTTCTGGGTATATATCCAAAGGAATTGAAGTCAGTACTTGGAAGGGATATCTGCACTCCCATGTTCATTGCAGCATTATTCACAATATCCAAAATAAAGAATCAATCTAAGTGTCCATCAACAGATTAATGAAGAAAATGTCATATATTGTACACACACACACACACAATGGAATACTATTCATTCTTTAAAAAGAACAAAATTTTGTCATTTAAAACAACACAAATTAATCTACAGAACAGTATGCTAAGTGAAATAAACCAGAAACAGATAGATAAATACCACATGAACTCACTTTTATGTGCAATGTGAAAGGAGTTAAATTCATAGAAGTAGAGTGTAGAATGATAATTACTAGAGGATGTCAAGGGAGAGCTGTGGACGGCAAGACTCAATGGGATAGGGAATTACTAGTAAAATGGTACAAATTTTCAGGTAGACAGGATGAATAAGTTTTGAGTTCTATTGCACAGCAGGATCAATGACTATAGTCAATAATAATGTATTGCACATTACAAAATGACTAAGAGAATAAATTTCAAATGTACCACCACAAAATATACCAAGTATATAAATTGATGCATATGTTAATTAGCTTGTTTTAATCAGTCCACATTTTACACATATATGAAAACATCACTTGGACTCCATAAGTGTGATAAAATTATGATTTGTCCAATTGAAAATAGTATAAATAAAAACACATAGCCTGTAAAGGAATGACAGTCAAACTTCTTATATCAATAAGTGGAAAACAAACGCAAGATCTGACAGAAAATAGCTATCTATATAGAGTTGCATTCTTAGCCAAAGTATCATTTAAGGAGGAGGTTATGATAGATTTTCAAATGGACCATACCCTATCAAGGACAGACTTCCTTTTTCAGCTGCTAGGGGTGCAAGCAGATGCCAGTCCTCAGCTTTTAGCACTGCCTTACCCCAGCTCACAAACCCACTTCCTTAGATGGCTCATACTGACTGCTTGATTGTGGAGGGAGTGTAAAGACCTGGCTATTACTGCTATTACTGCCCAATGTTAAATAACTCTAATGGGCCTCTTATCTTCATAGTTCCTCATGGGATCAGAAGAGGCTTTTCTTGCATACATTAGAGATGCATTTCTCCCTCTGCCCACATCTGCC
Source organism: Mirza zaza (assembly GCA_008750895.1). Taxonomy (NCBI): domain Eukaryota; kingdom Metazoa; phylum Chordata; class Mammalia; order Primates; family Cheirogaleidae; genus Mirza; species Mirza zaza. The sequence goes on from VSMD01104589.1 coordinate 5,731, forward strand.
TTCTTCTGTCTTTTCCTCAGCTATTGCTCCTAAATCATTTTCCTGCACACTGAATTCCATGTCAGTGTCATCTTCCTACAGAACCTAACTCACAAGTAGAAACATGAGAGAAAATGAAAACCCAGTGTGTTTATACCAACAGACATCATGTTAAAGGAGTTTCTCAGGAATGTCATTTAAAAAGATGGAATATGATCATAGGAAGATGGTTCGAGATACAAGAAAGAATGGTAATAAAATAAATTAAAAATAGGGGTAAATGAAAAACACTGTATGAAACAGTTGCAGTCATGGTTATTGCTAAGTTGAAGGACAGAAAAAACAAGATAGAACTAAATACTGTAAATATGCATCACATGGATTATGAAAACATCTCATAAGAGCAGCTCATTTCCCAGTTTCAACTGGCTCAGCCAATGAAGGACTTGCCATGGCCAAAATATGGGAGTGACCTAGGATTAACCAATTGAGCTTCCTGGAATGTTCAGCCTTGGAGATTGTGGAGGAAATTCATGTGGTTCTTTTCCTGTGTTTGCTTTCCCATTTTTCATTGTTGTTCTTATTTTCTGTTTTTGAGACAGAGTCTCACTTGTCCCCTTGCCTATAGTGCAGTGGCATCATCAAAGCTCACTGCAACCTCACACTCCTGGGCTCAGGTGATCCTTCTGCCTCAGCCTCCTGAGTAGCTGGTACTATAGGCTCATGCCACTGAACCAGATAATATTTTTTTTTTCTAGTTTTGGCAGAAACAGGATCTCGCTCTTGCACAGGCTGGTCTTGAACTCTTAACATCAAAGTGATCCTCCCACCTCGTACTCCCAAAGTGCTAGAATTACAGGCGTGAACTACCACGCCATGCTGCTTTCCTGGTTTTAATCATGGTGATTTATGACATGAATCCAGAGATTGTAATGGACATGTCTCTTGTCCTTTACATCAAATTAAGAGAAGGATTTGGTTGACAATATTTCAAGTAGGATTTTATGTCCTCATCTGTTAGAGGGACTATTCAGAAATGAGATTATGATGCTTTCTTCAGTAGCATGATCATCACATATTTTTTTAGAAAAATAAATGAGTTTTCTCCCCTTCATAATCTGGAACTGCTTTATTATCATCAGAATTAGCTACTCCGTAGAGGTCTGACAGAAAACCTCCTTGGAAGCCTGACCATTTAGCATGATGACCAAAGATGACCTTCATTTCTTCTTACATATTTTTCTTTTTTTGGTTCAATTTCTGTAACTCAGTTTTACACACTAAGACATTTAAGGGATGTCTTTGCAAGTATTATCATAGAATCTTGAAAAGGATATGTTTTAATTACAAAGTATTTTCCACTTATTGGTTTTGTTTTTCTCCCTATGGTGCTTTCTTAAAGAATTATGGTGATCTTTTTCAACTAAAAATTTATATATATTCACCATTCCAATGTGTGAGTATTTTTTATGACCGAAGTAATGAGAAGGAAAAAAATTACCCTTCATAAATGTTTCACGATGTTTACATTTTAAAAAAAAGTCTCCACTTCTGTTTGTGTTCTGTGTATAGACACTGTGTTTTTTCATTTCCACTTTTACCAATTACTGAGAGTTTTGTTAGGAACCCAAACCAGTATTTGAATAGCCATCTCCCTTGATTTCCAAGAGTACTTTAGTGACCATGTCAAATAATTCCTGCTTAAGCTACATGGCTCAGCCCAGGACAAAAGTAGATTATTAAAGGAGCAATGGCCCAACATGGCCTGAGTCATTCACCTGGCATAATGCACATGGATTATGAAGGTCAGGCTGTCTTACACAGGCAAAGTTGAAATTTCTACACCTCAGGTTGTTTTGGTGGCTTCTCATCAACGTTTTCATGGTGTTTCATCAATCAGATTATGTGGTCAGCTGACTTTTTCTATGTGTGGCTGGGGGCAGAACATGTCTTTTCTATCCTTGCCTCAAATTGAGAAGGATTTCATTGCTAATATTTCAAGTAGGATGTTTATATCCTTATTTGCAAGTGGCACTTTTCCTTTTTTTATTTCAGGATATTATGGAGGTACATATATTTTGGTTACATGTAGTGGCTTTGCCTCCCCCTAGCCAGGGCTACAAGTGTGCCTTTCCCCCATACAGTGTTCTGGGCCTCCATTAGTTGTGAGTTTACACTCCCACCCCTCCACCTGACCGGCACCCAATGAATATTATTACCATGTGGGCACATTAGTGTTGATCCATTAGTACCAATTTGATGGCTAGTACATGTGGTGCATGATTTTCCATTCTTTGTGATATCTCACTTCAAAGGATGGGCTCAAGCTCTATCCAGGATAATATAAGAGGTGCTAGTTCATGATTATTTTTTTGTAATTGACTAGAACTCCATGGTATACATATACCACATTTATTAATCCACTCATGTATTGATGGGCACTTGGGTTGTTTCCACTTCTTTGTGATTGTGAATTGTGAAGCCGTAAACATTCGAATGCAGATGTCTATATTATAGAATGTCTTTTTTTCCTTGGGGTAGATGCCTACTAGTAGGATTGTTGGATCAAATGGTATTTCCATTTTTAGCTCTTTGAGGTATCTTCAAATTACTTTCCACAGGTGTTGTACTAATTTGCAGTCCCACCAGCAATGTAAGAATGCCCCAATCTCTCCACATCCACGCCACCATTTGTTGTTTTGGGACTTTTTGATAGAGGCCATTCTAACGGGAGTTAAGTGATATCAACACTATTTTTTTGTGATTTCTTCACTGAGTTTTTATCATATTTTAAAATAAAAATTACATTTTTCTCTTCATAATCTGGGCTCATTTTGTTATTAGGCATTTTTTGTTATCAGTAGAATTAGCTGGTTTTTAAATGTCTAATGGAAAACACCATTGGAATCCTCACCATTTTGGATGACAGGTCATTGGTATTCTCCATTCTATCAATTATTATTAATACTCAAGTTTGTAAGTCTTTTTGGCAGTCAACTTCTGCAATTTGTTTTTACATAAAAACATTGAGGCAATGTTACTGTACGTATTAGCATAGATTCTTATAACTTTTAAGTATTTCCATATTATTGAGACCCCTTTTCCTTTTTCCTGATATGGTTTCTGTGAGAAACAGTTTTATAAGAATTTAGAAATTTTTAAAACTTCAACAGCTCTAATATGTATTCACTGTTTCATAGGGCAATTTTTAGGAGCTAACTATTGTTAAGAATACAGTATTAAACGTGGTAAATTTTGAATGTTCTTTTATACTTTTCAAATATAACAAATTTTGTTGGTGTTCTCTGTTTGGAGAATGTAATTTTGCCATTTCTCCTCTTCCAGATTCAGTCAGGGGTTTGATGATAACTGGAGGCAGGAGCTGGACAGCCAGCCAGTTCCCTTTCCTTCCAGGAACACTCTGCAGGCCACGGCCATGAGTTCCTGTTCAAGTCAGGGTGACTTAGCCAGGGATAACAAAAGACCCTGAGGAATGGACCAAACGTGTCCATAGTTCATATCTTTGGTATGATGGACTTGGGTTCCGGAGGGCAGACTCTGAAGGAAGTGAAGCTAAAACTGTCACACTTTAGGAGCTTCCAGGGATGTCTTTTCAGAAGCTTATAGTGTAGCGTCAATCAGCTCATCCGGTCAGATGACCTTTTGCCCTGTAGGGCGCCATACTACCTTTCTCCGAATCACACCACAGGAAGCTCATAGGTCCACACACGCCAATTGTGATTGGTGGATGGGATGCCCCCCAGGAGGACTACCCAATCACCTTGAGGGCCCTGCGGTTGGCTGACAAGATCACACCATGACATTTCACCCAGTCAGATGGCGAGATGGCCAGTGACGTAGGGAAGCGAGGTCCATAAAAATGGGTCCCCAACGGCCAGAAACCGCCACCTTCGGTTGTCCAGAGCCAGTAACGGCTGTCTCCGCCATGGCTGAGCCTTCGTCTGAGACGTCTTCTGACGCCTGGTCTGTCATCAAGGAGCCTGAAGAGGCTGAATCGACGACGACCCAGAAGCAGCAGCAGCCAAGGCGTCGGGCCCGCCGCTCCGGCCGGGGCGCGGACAGCTTCGCCACCTACTTCCCCAGGGTCCTGAAGAACGTCCACGACGGCCTCAGCCTGTCCCAGGAGGCCGTGAGCGTGATGGATTCGTTCGTTCACGACATCTTCGAGCGCATCGCTGAGGAGGCCGGCCGGCTGGCGCGCTACACCAAGCGCTCGACCCTCACCTCCAGAGAGATCCAGACGGCCGCGCGCCTCATTCTGCCCGGGGAAATCGGCAAGCACGCCGTGTCCGAGGGCACCAAGGCCATGGCCAGATACAGTCGCCGCAAGTGAGCCGCCTCAGGAGCGCCTGAGCACCGAACCCAAAGGCTCTTTTAAGAGCCACCTCAGTTGTCC
>VSMD01104590.1:1073-74567 GCA_008750895.1 Mirza zaza
TCACAAGGTCACCTAACCTTCTCCTACCATTCTTTGTACCTTAAGACATTCCATAAGTTTAATGTCTTTTATTCCACCTCATCGAAGGTACAAATGATATCTTGCGGGGTCGTAGAGATGATGTCCCTATTATATTCTCTCATCAGATAGCTGACACCATAAACTGTAATGGCTTCTTCAGAACTATTAATGTATCTGGCATCAACCTATATTGAAGAAGTTCTTAATCCTGCAAATGGTTGTTAATAACTTACATTTACACAGAGCATTTTCATCTCAATCTTAAAGTGATATATATATAAAGAAAGTGTTAATCCATCCACTGCTGCAATGACAGCCATTTCTAAAATAGAATTTACTAGTTGGATAGCTTCTCCTCTGTCAAAAGGCCAGAGATGAACGCTGTGTTTAATATGAGTTGAATTAGGCTTCCGAAATCTGCTCTCCCTTTTCAGTGGTGGTTTAAACAGTTAGCTGTGATCAATATTTTTTTTTTTCATTTGTATAAGTAGAAGCTCCCAAGTTTTGTATGTCTCATTTTTTTCTGGTTCATTTCTTGGACTTGGAATAAAACTTTAAGACACACTGGGACAGATAGCAAAAATTTTTACCCAGAGCATCCAGAAGCAATGCCATCAAAGAATTAAAAGTGAGTTGAGAAACAAAGCCAGAGTTCAAAACTATAAAACAATATTAACCACAATGAGGACAGTGCAGGCAAGAGTCAAGCCAGAAAGAGAAATAGTTCAGAAAGTTTTATTATCAGTAGGTCAAAGCAAAGAGTTTAGGATGCCAGCCATGAACAAGAGAGCATGAGAGTCAAGAACTTTATTGGTTGCTTTTACCTCAATGCTTGAATACAACTGTGCCCATTCTGTGTCCTTGCCATCATGAACAACAGAGGCATTCATCCAAATGGATAAATCAGATAAATCATTGATTATTTTTCTAATCTTAGCATGGAATCGCATCTGCCTTATGTGGAGAAAGTACATGAATTTCAATGTATCCTAACAATCTCTATAAACTATGCACAGATTACTTTTAAGCTAACATGTGGTAATTACCGTAGTCTCCTCTATGTACACGGAAGAAACATCAGATCTCTGCTTAAAATCAAACAAGCACAGATATAGATTGAGTTTATGAATGCACATTACAGCTAACATGGAAGAATGTTCTTCTGAATAGAACATTGAACTTGGAACCAAAAGACCAATAGAATTTACTAGTTGGATAGCTTCTCCTCTGTCAAAAGGCCAGAGATGAACGCTGTGTTTAATATGAGTTGAATTAGGCTTCCGAAATCTGCTCTCCCTTTTCAGTGGTGGTTTAAACAGTTCGCTGTGATCAATATTTTTTTTTTCATTTGTATAAGTAGAAGCTCCCAAAAGACATTATTTTGAGTCTCAGATCTGTCATTGCATAGCTATGTAATTGTGGACTATGATTTTGAGCCAGAACATTCTCATATGTAATAAAGAGTAAAGATAACAATACCTAGCTCAGACTACTATATTAATGATTAAATTTATATAAAAGATCTTTGGGAAAATTAAGGCACTATATAAATAAGAAAAATCACCGATGGCTTGACTATACACTTATTTCTTTACCTAATCTCAGATCACTAATCCAAATGGCCTTAAATATTAGAAATAACCTAAAAACTTGATAGAATAGTAAATATACCTAGTGAGTTGCTTCTGAATTATCTCAGAATTTTTGTTCTTGAATATGCTTTATAATAGTCAGATCCTTTAATATTTATATCTTCATTCGTGAAAGATTAAATTACTGATATATACCACATAACATTTTAGAGCTAAAATACATATTAGACCTCTTGACCTTTAAGAGATTTATATGAATGCTAATGAGAATGTATCAAATATAAAAAGATCTATTATAAAAACTAGTTGGTCTACCTTCATGTCTGATTCATCAAGCAGATGTTGATTAAAAAGAGGTCAAGATAAGGTATAATAACAGTATGATTGACGATGAAAAAAGGTACTCAAAGATATATTACTTAGAAAGTAGGGCAACATTGTACAAACAATGGAAATTTCCAATACTAGGAGCATTTACAGTATAGTGAGCTTCCACCAACCTATTTAATTGCATTTCTTTGCATAACCCTTTTATGTTGAAGACTCTCTCTCTATCTAACATAACTTAATGGGGTTATATCCTAAGGAGTAAGTGCAGTTGAAACACTAACTTTATTAGTTGCCTTATTCTACTTGTCAGAAATTCTGGCTCCAGACCAACTCAAGGTAAATTTATATTGGGAAATAGGTTACAAATAAGGTTACAAATGAACATTTTTGGAAAAGAGGCTTGTGGCTAAAGCTGTTCTATATGAAAATGTGATAATACATCATTGTTTTGAGGGCTTACATGCTTATACAATTCTTAATCAGCTATATATCCAGATTAGATTGGAGATTGCTTTGGGAGATAAGGTAAATGAGCCTGCTTTTTCATTATCAAAAATGACGTGAACAGAGAACAAAAACCTCTTACTCCACTCTGCAACACGCTAATCCATGATCAGTACTCACATAGTTGACCAAATGCATTATTATATCAGTCTTGAAAACTGCAGAAGAGCCAGTTCTAATGCTACCCATCTTTTTGCTACAAGAACCACGCCCACATTGTACATTTTAAAAAATTTTATCTTGATAGAAAATTGATTGTAAACTGAAAAGTCTATCATTCTTTCCTGGCTGATAATTAGTCTTATATTTGTTTTTTGGGTTTTTCTTTAATTTTCAGCATAATATGGGGGTACAAATGTTAAGGTTACGTACATTGCCCTTGCCTCCCCTCCCCTCTTGTGTCAGAGCTTCAAGCGTGACCATCTCCCAGACAGTGCACATCACACTTATTATGCATGTATATACTCATCCCCTCCTCCCCTCTCCCACCTGCCCGATACCCAATAAATGTTCTTTTTTTTAACATTTTGGTTACATGTTATATCTTTGCCTTTCCCTAACAAGGGTTAGAGGTATGCCCTTCCCCTCCACACTGTTCATGACATCCCTCAGATGTGGGTCTACCTCTCCACCCTCCAAATCCCTGGTGAACACCACCAACCTTTGAGCACCATAGTGATAATCAATCAGTACCAATTTGATGGTGAGTACATGTGGAGCCCATTTTTCTGATCTTGTGTCACCTCACTTTGGATAATGGGCTTAAGCTCAATCCAGGATAATATAAGCGGTGCTAGCTCACTGTCATTTCTTAGAATTGAATAATATTCCCTTGTAAACATATACCAAATTTGAATAATCCACTCATGAATTGATGAGCACTTGTTTCCACATCCTTGCAATAGTGAATTGTAATGCCATAAACATTCGGGTGCAGATGTCTTTATAGTAGAATGTTTTATGATCATTTGGGTAGATGCCTAATAATGCTATTGCTGGGTCAAATGGTATTTCTATTTTTAGTTGTTTGAAGTATCTCCAAATTCTTTTCCACAAAGGTTGCACTAATTTTCAGTCCCACCAGCAGTGTAAGAGTGCTCCTGTCTCTCCACATCCTCGCCAGCATTTGTTGTTTTGAGATTTCTTGATACAGGCCATTCTCACTGGGGTTAGGTAATATCTCATTGTGGTTTTGATTTGCATTTCTCTAATGATTAGAGATGTTGAGCATTTTTTTATATGTTTGCTGGCCATTATTCTGTCCTCTTTGGAAAAGTTTTTGTTCATTTCTGTTGCTCATTTCTTGATGGGGTTGTTTGATTTTTTCTTGTTAATTCTTTTGAGTTCTAGATAGATTCTTGTTATCAGATCTTTATCGGAAGTGTAGAGAGCAAATATTTTCTCCCATTCTGTCGGTTGTCTGTTTGCTCTAATGATAGTTTCCTAGGCTGTGCAGAAGCTTTTAAATTTGATCAGATCCCATTTGTTTATTTTTGTTGCTGTGGTGATTACTTTGGGGGGTCTTCTTCAAGAATTCTTTGGGCCAATGTCTGAAAGGGTTTTCCCGACATCTTCTTCTAGGATTCCTAAGGTTTCATGCCTTAGGTTTAAGTCTCTTATCCATCTTGTGTGGATTTTTGTGAGAGGTAGGGATCCCAATTCATTCTTCTGCATGTAGCTATCTGGTTTTCCCAGCACCATTTATTGAAGAGAGATTCTTTTCCCCAATGTATATTTTTGTCTGCTTTATCAAAGATTAGGTTACCGTATGCAGATGGTTTCATCTCTGGAATCTCAGTTCTATTCCAAATACTGATGCTTCTGTTCTTGTGCCAGTACCAGGCTGATTTAATTATTATTGCTTTATATGCAGTTTGAAGTCAGGAAGATTAATGCCTCTCAGTTTGTTCTTTTTATTTAAGATTGCTTTAGCTATACGAGTTTTTTTCTGGTTCCATACAAAGCGCAGAATTATTTTTTCTAGATCTGTAAAGAATAATGGCGGTACTTTGATGGGGATTGCATTAATTCTGTAGATGACTTTAGGTAATATTGACATTTTAACAATATTTATTCTACCAATCCATGAACAAGGCAGATTTTTCCATTTGTTTACATCTTCTACAATTTCTTTTCTTTTTTTTTTTTTTAGCATTTCATAGTTCTCCTTGTATAAGTCTTTCATATTTTTACAGTACATTATTTTGAATACCAGGAAGATATTTCTTGTCTTAGTTCAGGTTGCTATGACAGTGCCACAGACTGGGTGGCTTAAATAACAGAAATTTATTTCTCATAGTTCTGGATGGCTGGTAAATCCAAGATTATAGGAGACCCAATTTCTGCTAAAGGAATTCTTCCTGGTTTGCCGAGGGCAGTTTTTTTTTTTGTTACTTCCTCACAGGGCAGAGAGAAAGCATTCTGGTCCCTTAGTCTTCTCAGAAGGGCCATGGGGACTCTGTACTCATGATCTAATCTAACCCTAATTAGCTTCCAGAGGCCCCATGTCCAAATACCATCACATGGGGAATTAGATTTTCAACATGTGGGTGGGGTGGGGTGCAAACTTTCGGTTCATAGCAGATGTGAGCTTTATCCAGACAAATCAAGAGGTGACATGTAGTTAGGGTGGCCACTAACCAACTGTTTATAGCAGGACACTTTGCATAGTACACAGAAAGGCATAAACCAAGATTGTGTTGACACCTAGAGAAGTCCATATAGGTTCAGCCCCAAAGATTATTATGTTCATCTAAAAATATTTTATTGTGCAATGAGTATCTATCAATCTATCCATACATATCAATAAGGCTTTTCAAATCATTTTTAAAGTATAATTTATCTAATGGCTCAGTAACTTACATACAATGTAAAATCAAAGTTTACCATATACTACTAACCATATTAGACAGTATGAAGTGCTATGAAGTTTCTCATTTTATTGTTCTGATAGGCTCTTAGTAAGTATATTGAAAAAATAAATTCTCACATTCTTTATTTACTTGAATTTTACTTTAGTGAATTATTTATTTAGGGGTCAATGATTGCTTACTCCTAAAGAGCCTAAACCCCACTTTCCTGAAAGCATAATGCTGACACAACCAAAAAGTCCCAGATAGCTGTACAAATAAAAAATAATGTTTTATTTACTTTCATAGGTATCACTTCTTTTTTAATAAAATAGATAATCATATCCTAAAATAAATGAAGCAAATTTGTTAGACAATTAACTTATCTATACTTTAGTTTTTTCTTCTTTAAGAACTGTTAATAGCAAAAATATCTGTAAGGATATGAGAGTATTTAATAAAATCTCCCTAATAAGGTAGTTGTGAAGATTCATAAGAATTGTGCCTGGCAAATGTTGTTTAGTAAACATTGCATTTGTTGTGTCCCGAATCAGTCCTTCTCTTCCAGACATGAATTTCCAAACAATGGAGAATAAACCAAATAATTAACTAATAAGGGCCCGAGTGACTTTATTACTTATAAAGGCAAGACTGGAAAATTGAACTTATATCCATTAACAATTGGGCTTTCTGATATACATCTCCCAGGCATGATTGGGCCTGTAAGAATTATGGCATGGAAGAGCAGAAGGAAACACTAACACCAGGGCAGGAAGAGAAACACCAGGGCTTTCCTAGCAGGCAGGATCAGTTTATTTCTGGCTCCCACACATTTCTAGAAATTGTCAACCTCGGGGATGTGTTCTTCGTGGCCTCACTTCAGGACTCAAGTTGATGGAGTAGCTGATACCTAGAATCCTGCAGATGCCATGGCAATGGTAAAGGGAGCTTGGTCACGCACACACTGGCTGTTAAACCCCTTACCAACCCAGAGTGACACACGCCAGTTCTTCTCACATGATGTCAACTAGAACAAGGCATATATTCAAACAAAGACTGAGGTAGGCGGGGACATTTGATCCTACCACAAGCAGGGAATGAAAGACAAGCAGCAGCTTTGTGAACAGCCCCAGTGGCTCTCCTAGTTCTCTCTTTCTGCCACTCACTGTCTGTTTCATTCTCCTTCCTGCACAAAGTGGACTCACCTCTTTCTCAAGGAAGGCAACTCTGAATCCCATTAAGTCAAGGCATCAGTTCAAAGTCTAGGATCTCTGGCTATCTAGAGACGTGATAGCCTCTGTATCAAGGGGAAACGTGCCAGATGCAACTCTGCTTGCTCCAGAAACCTACAGAGGACAAAAGCAAGTTATTTCGCCATGACCTCACCCCACTACACCCACCATCACGTGTATAGTTTACAGTCACGGAATGTAAACAGGACAACTCCACATTCCCACTGAGACAGGGTAGGCTGGAATAACAGGAAACATCTCATAGTCACTAGTCCATGCAATTTCAAATTCCCACTGAGCAGATGCAGGAGAGGACCTTTCTCGGGCAAAGGTAATATTCCTTGATTAGGAATCAAGGAATTCTTCTGATCCCTGGGAAAGACTCCACAATCAAGTAATTTCTATGGCAGTTGGCTGCACCTCTTTGTTTATTTCCTTCTTGGCCACATCTCAAAAGAACATTAGAGAATGTACCCTCTTGGGATGCAGAACAGCTTTTTAGGTTGCTTCTTGCTCATGAATGTTCAGGGTTCCAACAGTAATTTTTGTTTAAGTCTTAAAGGGTCAAAAACTTTTTTTTTAGTATTGTTTCACACCTTTTCTGACAGTGCAACTCTCTGAATGAAATGACTTCTATTTTATTCCAGTAGGGTGCACATGCCAATAGCCGAAATGACAATTCTTTTAAAGGTGTGCTTCTTTCTCTGGGCTTACTGCTGAGTACTTTGAGCTTATTAAGCTCTGTGGTGAGAACCACACCTTTAACCTCAATTCCCTGAGCCATATCATCTAACTGAGAGGAATTGCTAAGCACTATATTAACCTTTTCTTTTTCTTCAGTTTTTAACAATGGTTGCGATGGCTAAAATCTTTGGGTTTTGTCCTTAACACCAAGGCTGAGTTCTATCAACCTCTCAGCTTTTGTCACTCAAGGAGCTTCTCAGTTTATATTTTGCCTTTTGGAGAAATAAGTAATTGCCTCTTGTAATCCTACAAGTTCCTTCTCTATTTTCATTCTTTTTCACAAACCAGTTCATCTTTTCTGAAACTTCAGCACCTTTTCAAATGCAGCAGACAGTAACCAACATATGGTACTATGTTCTTTTTTCTAAACTCTTCACCAAAACCTATAAGCTCATCGGATGTATTATCTGCCTTTTGAGTTATTGCAGGCAATGCTTTTTTTTTTAACCAAATAGTATGCCATTGAATGACATGATTCACAACATTTCCAGGCTCCAATATCAGGTCCCTCACTCTCCGTTACCTATCCTTTATGGTAATGCCAATGCCATGTACTTTAGATGATTTGCTATGACAGTACCCCATTTCTAGGAAATAATATCAGTGTCAGTGAAGATAGGCTACATTACAGTTTGGGTGGCAAATCTTTCCAAATGCAGTGACACATAACACATGTCCGTTAAAGGGGCTCCACTCAATGCCATCGTATGGCTGGTCCTCACAGCAAGAGGAAAGAGTGTTGACCTAACTTCATTTAGGTGGAGAAACATGACTCCATCATGTGCCCAACAGGAGAGAACAGCCGTTATAACGTCACAGCCTCTTATGCTCAAGTTTTTCTTCCAACTAATGGAGAAGATTACGTCTCCCCTCTTTGGAAAGGAAGATATGAATGAAGAGAGATGTGGAGTGTTATGCAAAGGGAGTGCCTTCCACATGAAAGGAGAACCCAGGCCTGGGGGAAAAGTAATATTCTTCCTTATCCAAAACAAGTCAACTATTTTTTTCTTTTAACCCATTGATTTTGACGATTAATCTCATGGCTAAGTAGAGTTATGGCTATTCCTTTCTAGGGAGATTCTCCTGGGGCCATTGGTATGCAGGGTAGGTTTTTCTCTCAAAAGAGTCCTAAATAGCCCACAAATTGAATTTATTAAATTAACACCAGACCCCAACTTGAACACTTAATCCTTGTTTTAGTTGCTGTTCTCGAATTAAGTCCAGTTTCATTGATCAATAAAGCTCGTCAGAGATAATTATTTGGGGTGTCTCTCTTTTTCCTTTCTCGGCATATTCAAATTTGAATTTCTCCTCTGAGCACCATGGCTTTGTCAACCCAGTGACATACGGAAGGTGGACATAGCATAGTAACAGATTTAAAATATTGCTAGTGAAAAGCTACTTTCTTAATTTACATCTCATGTACTTAACCTACAGAGGTCATTCTCTAGACAATGGGGGCAAGCCTTTGGATCTGAATGTGTTGCTCATGATACTCTCTTAAGCCCTAAATGCAGAAAGTAACTGGAAACATAAGGTCTAGACCTGCATACTTAGGCCTGCCATTAAAATGCACAGAAGCTGAGATAGTCATACAGTTAGCTTCCATTCATCAATCTCCCTGCTTCCACAATTATCAACATTTTTTTAAAAATCCAGTTTCACCAATCCCCCCTCTACTGCTGCTACTGTTGCTTTTATTTGAAAACAAAACAAAACACCTCGTCATTTCACTCATAAACTCTCTAGTTGGCATGAACAATTGAAGGCTAGCACCTCACTAGTGTTTCTGCAGAAGTCAGCTGTTTGGAAGTTGAAGAGCAGCAAACATTGCTCTTCCTCCAAAGTTAGAAATGACAGTAAAACTCTCTATTCTGCCTAGTTGAAAACTTGTGTGTCCGAGCCTACCTATCATGCCTCAGTGCGCAGCAGATGAGCAGAGATCTTATTGTCCACAAAACCTTGCAGAGGTCAAGGTGCGTTGGTCTCCTGGTGGCCTCCACGTGCAAATAGTTGAGCGTTTGCTGGCGTACTCAGGGCCAGCTGGTGTTTGGATAAGGCTCCCAAGGCCTGAGCCAGCCTTTTGGCCGAGGTCTACACTCCTAAATCTCTGCCAAAGCCCAATCCCTGGGTGAGGCTTGCTCACTGTTTGGTTTGCCCCAAGCCTTTGCTAAGACCATCGTCCCTCCTGAGGGCTGCGCTGCTGCTAACGCCTGCGCCCCTGTGTTCAAGAAACGCAAGGGCTACGCATCATCAACGGAATACCCAATTTGTTTTCATAAAGCACCTTCCAAAGTCCAACTTAACTGCTCTGGGCATGCAAGAAGCCCCAATTACTCCTCATATATTCTAGTCTTCCACATTTTATTTATTACCTCTTTTCAGACTCATTAGTCCATGCAGCAGATGTTGGGGTGTTTTGATAGGCTCAATAAATAACATCCCTCTTGTCTGCCTAAGTTCTGAACTAGCCGGGAAATAAAACAAATGGAGTGAGGAGAGGGGGGGTTCAGGGAAGGATAAAGCCCACCTTTATTTACTGAAAAAGCTAATATTGAAGAATGTTGTTCTCACACGCACACACACACACACACACACAGAGTTAACTGTGCTTCTTAATATTAATCGTGGGACTAGACAATCTCAGTTATCTCCCCACACTGAGGCAGGTTCCTGTAAAACGGGCAACGCAAGGGAGCAAACGACAATGCAGGCCAGGCGTGGTGGCTCGCACCTGTAATCCCAGCACTCTGGGTCGTTGACACGGGAGGACTGCTTGAGACCAGGAGTTCAAGACAAGCCTGGGCAACATGGTGAGACCCCATTTCTAATAACAAATTTAAAAATAAAAATAAGAAAAGAGACAATGTATGATATATGTGAGCAAAATTGCTTCTAAGAGGAAGGATGGAGTAAGAGGCTGGGTTACATATGCCTCCTTTATTTTTCCGAAAGCAATAATGTAATTAAGTCACTTCTCTCGAAAGAGAAAAGTGCTTGAAAAACTTCAAGTGTTGTATTAATAATAATGAAGTTCCCTTCACATAGAAGAAAATTTCCGACAGGAGAAGGAGTTAAGATTCCTGTAGGTGTTTTATTTTTTTGTACATATCAACCATGCCTGACTATGAACAAACTTACCTGAAAATAAATGAAAAATTACGAAGTCTTTCCACATAAACACAAGCAAAATGAGATTTCCTAACGTGCAGCAAAAACATGGAAAAGGAGATGGTACAACAGCAGTGCAGAAAGAATTTTCAGTCCTTGTAACCGGTGTAGTAGCCCTGGGGGAGGAAAAGGGCGGACACAGCTGACCCTTGGCAAATGTATTGTCTTACTTGGTAGATATCTTGTTTGGGCGTGAATATGGCTCTTCTGCAGAGAGCAGAATAAAAGTAGGGATGCTGTTTTGGAGGGCTTCTCAGGTGGAGCAGATTCCTCACCCCAGACAGGTTTCTAACTATTACTGTTATTCTACCCTGAATAAATTCTCAGGAAGGCTAGAAGGAAGAAGTCCCCTGGGAGACAGGCTTGCGTTATGTGTATTCTTTGCCTGTGTTGTTTTCATGTCTTTTTAAAATTATGGTAAGAGTTACACAACATAGAATTTACCATTTTAATCATGCTTAAGTGTACAATTCAGTGACATTAAAAGTACATTCCCGACACCATGTAGTCATCTCCTGTCTACAGTATCCACTCTCGAACACGTGTCTTCTTTGATGCTTAATAATCCTGTGCATTGAACCGAACAGAGTCTATTATTTTCAGGTCTGGTATCTTCAAAGCCAATCTCAGCCTTCTGGGGTTTGGGACTAAGAAGTCAGTGTCAGGATCATCATCATAATCATTGTCATCCAAGGTCATCCCATAAATGACAGAACTGGGTTCGGAGTCCAGACCTTGTGATCCTTAATCCCCTGGTCTCTCCACAGCTCCTTTCTCGCCTGGGAAATTGTTTTGTTGCTTGCAACAGATGCTTTAAATTCAATTTCGAGAGAAATAATTCCAAGTTCTGACCAATTGCCTTTGTATCTGAAACATTTTTTAAGCATTCGTTTATGAGAAGAGTGTTGACAAAGCAAGGAGAGACAAAAGGGACTTTAATCATTCAGTCTCCTGATTTATATCTAAGGAAGGCAAATACATTTAAATACCAGAGAACATATAATTCTGGGAAGAAATATTGGGAAACTTTCATATAAAGACACATGTGGAATAGCAGAATATCTTATCCATCCATTGCTTCTTGGTGTCGTTCTGTGAGCATGTCGCTGTTAAATCCAGATGTTCTCGTTTGCACCTGATGCATCAGTGCTGAGAAGAACTTTGCTAAATTTAGCACTAGCAGAGCAAGCACGCCTTCCAACTCATCCATGGGTGTCAGAGCTCCACTTCTGTTTTTATTGCTTCTAGTATCTTTTCTCATTCCCTTCCACCTGACTATAAGACTTCGTGACAATCTGAATAAAGAGATAAAGATGCATTAATTTTAAAAATCTATTGTAAAAAAAAAGAAAATATTTTTCAATATTTCAGACAAATTAATGAAAGTGCAATGCAAATATGAATATCTAATTCTGTATTGCTTTCAAATAGATTCATTTTGATTTTTTTTTTTGAAATTTACAAAGAGAAAAATTCACCCAGTTTTTGGCATATAGTTCTATGAGTTTTTAAACACTCCTAGATTTTTGTCACCATCACCACAGACAGGATGCACAGAACTTTGCCAACGTCTGAAAAGAAGTCTTCCCAATGCTGCTTGTATCAGAGACTCACCAACTCTGAACTCTAACTACTGACTTGTTTGCTATTGCTATATTTTGTCTTTGCCTGAATGTAAGTGGACTTATTTTTCATAAAGAGAATACAATATTTGAAATTAGTACAATTTTTATTTTGCTTCACCTAAAAGAGTGATATTATTTATGAACTTTTACCACAGGATCTATAATATATCGGACTCAATAGGTAACATTTTTATCAGATTCCACATCTATTTTTTTCTTTGCTTACTTTCTTTATACTAAATAAGAAAAGAAAAGAAAAAAAGAACACCACATAATTATAGGATATTGGAATGAAAGCAAGCTTTTGGCAACTACTGGCAGATAATTCTGAATATGTGCTTTGAAGTAAGTCTTGAATTTTGAAGTAATTTCTTCATGAAGTCTATTTTCAGTACCCTGTCACATGGCAAAACCACAAGCATGGCTGGGCACAGTGGCTCATGCCTGTAATTCTAGTACTCTGGGAGGCTGAGGAGGGAGGATTGTTTGAGGTCAGGAGTTTGAGACCAGCCTGAGCAAGAGCAAGACCCCATCTCTACCCAAAATAGAAAAAATTAGCCTGCTGTTGGTGGTGTGTGCCTGTAGTTCCAGCTACTCAGGAGGCTGAGGCAGGAGGATTGCTTGAGTTCAGGAATTTGAGGTTGCTGTGAGCTATGATGACATCATTGCACTGTACCTGGGGCAACAGAGCAAGACCGCATCAAAAAGGAAAAAAAAATTAAAGAAAAGGAACCCTCAAGCATTTGCTTTTATAAGGCAGAATTTGGATTGTTTCAACTTGGGAGGAAATTGTAAAGAGCTTTCTCTACTATATTATGGATATATATTTTTTTCCCTCTAGTGGCTATGTAAAATCATCAAAAACACCCCAACTCTCGGTTATTTCTACAGTGATTCAGTCTTCTTAAATTCTTACTTTGGCTCATAATTATGAATTTGCCTTGTTTTGCCTAGGAAGTGATATATTCAGATAATTTAAGATCTAAATATATTGCCACTTGAACAAGGCCCAAGAACTATTCTTTCTTGAGCTATCAGAATTAATAATAGCTATTTTACGTTTTCTCCTATTTTTTAAACTTACATGTGACCAACATTCCCTAGATGGTCAGTGTAGCAAAACTGAAATGTTTCTTCAAATAATGTGATAAAAGTATTAACTCTCAATGTCTAAGAATCAGTTCTATTCCCAATGCTTGTGTTTTGTCCATACTGAATAAACATCAGGAAGTGTACCATTGACCACTAACTACATTTCCTTGTGACCGAAGCAGTGTTTATTCTTGTAGCAGGTACCCAACCTATATAGTCAGTGCTAAGTCTAATGGACTGGTAGTAATCTACAACATGATTTACAAAATAATCGTCAAGTAAACCAAAAATATTTTCCCCTATAGCTTCTGTTATCAATGATAAAAAGGGCAAAGTTGTTGAGCATTCGTTAAGGCATTGTATGTTATCAATGATAAAAAGGGCAAAGTTGTTGAGCATTCGTTAAGGCATTGTAGCTGATTCATCATTTGTACTTTAGATATTTTATCCAAATACAAGACCAACTTTGCGTTCTATTGGCAGAAATACACACATTAGTAATTGGATTTCTATACTAGATGACATTGCTATTATGTAATATCCATTATTGTCGCTTGCAATGGAACTGTAGGGATAAGGTTCAGGGCATAATGTTTGTTAATAACTTTTCAGCTGATATTATAAGCATCTCTGTTTCAATGTGAGTCAAATCTCATTTCAGTTAGGAAAAGAGCAATTTTGAATGATGTCTCATTGACATCAATTTTTACTTGAAAGCGTAGTTTTGCACTTGTTAAAGAAGAACTCATTTGGACTACTAGACTGGTTACTTTGATTTGTTTGAAAATACATGAAATTTTATGCTGCCATTCAACCAAATTTCTTAACAGTGAATATACCATGTGAATTTTTAAATATTTGCTTTTATATTTTCAATTTCACCTTTTTTTTGCAGTTACATATCATACAAATGGAATCATTTGTCTTAGTACATAAAAAATTACATCTTGTGTTTGGACTGGAATTTTCTTCAATGTTCATTTTAATATCTTTGGAATTGTAATGTTTCCATTAAAATTACTACTTTATTACCTTTATATGTCCATAATCCACTGACTTATTGTATGAATTGAACATATAAGAAACACAAAAGTATCAAGAAAAGGGTATTTTTAAAGGTATAAGCACACAATTATATGGAATTATTCTTGTTGAGAGGAAAATAAAATCTTTCTGTGAACCACGTGTTTGGTTATCTGTTATTGTATAGCAAACTATACCCAATGCTTCATAAAACAACCTCTTAATTTTATTTCACAATTTTGTGGGTCAAAAATAAAGACCCACAATTCATTATGAGCAGCTGCGTAGTATCTATGGGTAGATGTATGGTAAACTCAAGCCACTGCCGACATTTTCCTTTTGTTTCATTTATCATTAAGAAGAGATTGAAATTGTAAGGTAAAAAAAAAAATGATGTTGCTGTTCGCTATTTTATATTTCATTTTGTTTTGCCTCTATCACTCAAGTTTACCCCCACCATCTAGATGTGATATAAGTATTTATATTGCATCACATGCAATCAACATAGACTGTGTACTTGTTTCCATTCAGTACTATTGCACGATGGAAATCTTAGCTATGTGTTTTGTCCAAGCGTTGTTATTACAACAGGGTGTTTTGCACGCATGCAGAATATGAAGAAAACTTTTGGCAACACCGATCTCTGGCTCCTCCTCCTTCTCCTCCTCATCTCCTTCTTCCTCTTCCTCGTCTTCCTGCTTTCTTTATTTTATATTCCTTTGTTTTAACTTCGAAGTAGTAAGAGGGTACAAATGTTTTTGCTACATGGATACCTTGTGTAATGGTTAAGTCAGGGCTTCTGGTGTGCCAATACCCAGAACAGGGTTCATTGTACCCAATAGGTAAGTTTTTATCGCTCTTCCCACTCCCAGCCTCCCCATTTCTTAGTATCCAATATCATTTGCATCTCTGTGTGCCTGTGTGTACCCATCATTTAGCTCTCACTTATTAGTAAGAACATATAGTGTTTGATTTTCCATTCCTGAGATACTTCACTTAGGATAATGGTCTCCAGTCCCATTCAAGTTGCTGCAAAAGACATTATTTCATTCCTTTTTATGGCTGAGTAGTATTCCAGTGTATATAGTACTTTTCTTTCTCCACTTATGAATTGATGGGCACATAAGTTAATCCCATATCATTGCAATTGTGAATTGTGCTGTGATAAACATTCGAGTGCAAGTGTCTTTTTTTATAAAATGTCTTATTTTCCTTTGAGTGGATACCCAGCAGTGGGATTGCTGGATTGAATAGTAGGTTTATATTTATTTCTTTGAAGATTCTCCATACTGTTTTCCATAGATGTTGTATTAATTTGCAGTCCCACCAACAGTGTGTAAGTGTTTGTTTCTCTCTGCATCCATACCATCATCTATTGTTTTTGGACTTTTTAATAATGGCCATTCTGACAGGGGTACGGTGGTATCTCATTGTAGTTTTAATTTGCATTTCATTTACGATTAGTGATGTTGAGCGTTTTTTCATGTTTGTTGGCCATTTGTCTGTCTTCTTTTGAAAAACTTCTGTTCATGTATTTTGCCCACTTTTTGATGGGATTGTTTGCTTTTTTATTGATGATTTGTTTGACTTCTTTATAGATTTTGGATATTAATCCTTTGTTGGATGTATAGTTTACAAATATTTTCCACCATTCTGTAGGTTGTCTATTCACTCTGATATTTCCTTTGTTGTGTAGAAGCCTTTAAATTTAATTAAGTTCCATTTATTTATTTTTGTTTTTGCTGTATTTGCTTTTGGGGTCTTAGTCATGAATTCTTTACCTAGGCTGATGTCTAGAAGAGTTTTTCCTATGTTTTCTTCTAAAATTTTTATGGTTTCATGTTTTACATTTAAGTCTCTTATCCATCTTGAATTATTTTTTGCACATAGGCAAAGAGAGATAGGCATCCTATTTCAGTCTTCTGCATGTGGCTATCCAATTTTCCCAGTAGCACTGATTGAATAGGGCTTCTTTTGTCAGTGTATGTTGTTGTCTGCTTTGTCGAAGATCAGCTGGACAAAGCTATGTGGTTTTATATATGGTTTTTCTATCTTGTTCCATTGGTCTATGTTTCTACTTTTATACCAGTAGCATGCTGTCTGGTTACTAAACCATTGTAGTAATTTGAAGCCAGGTAATATGATGCTTCCACGATTGTTCTTTTTGCTTAAGATTACTTTGGCCATTCAGGCTCAATTTTGGTTCCAAATGAAGCTTAGGGTGTCTTCCTGATTTCTCTTCTTCAAGTATGTTCAATTATTTCACATAGAACTATATATATATATATTGCTTCTATTACTAGCTTGGCTAACTTTAGCTGGTAATTTATCTTGTTTGAACTCCAGGGTCCTTTTCAATAATGATACATAATTCACTAGGATTCTGGATTACTTGAAAAAAATGTACCTAATTTCCTACTCTAAACAAATGTTATTTCTTCCCTTCTTTTACTTACCATTAAATTTTGCTCGAAGGAAAATATTTAATTAAACTAATTCACACTGAAGTGCAGATGACTGATAAGACTTAATAGAGCACCTGTTTTGAGATATGCATGTCAACCTATAATAAATCTGAAGTTTATTTTTTCAGGTATCTAATTTTAAGCATAAGGGAGTTGGTAAGAAAAGGGTAATTTGGCATGGAAAGATTTGTATGTTTCATAAATCACATCTTACAGACAAAAATCTATACTACCTACACTTGCTAGAGAATCAAAGCTGTCTTACAATATTTATGCTGGTGTTGTGGCAAACCCTAGGATTACCCTGCGAAAGTGTAAGCACTGTTTTGGGTGTGTGGCTCAGTGGCTATGAAAAGGCAGATGGTGTACCAGGTTGGCCTGTTCTGGCCCATGATGCCTTCTCAGACTTGAGCCTTGCTGTGAGTAGAGTGAAGGAAAATCCAATGTCACCTTGCTCATTCAGAGCAATGCTTTGTATTACCCTGGTTCCATCCTACAGGATTTTCCAGTTTATTTCTTCATCCTTTATTATTGGTTGACTTGTGATTATTAAAACACAACATTTAACAAAACGAGATGTTCTAGGTAGCGGTATCTTTGTGGTATTCTCTCATGAATTCATGAAAGAAAATTTAGATATGGGAACTAATTAATCTCCACCAATACACAAGCTCTTCACAGCTACCTATTTCTAGAAACACCTTGCATTTAAACTTAGAATTGCAATTAAACAACTCAACCCAAAGTGTTGCCTATATGTTTAGCTGAAATAGTAACTGATTATTTCCCTGGTCAGAAGAATAGTTTCCTTACAAATCCCTATGCTGCTTTGCTTATGGCCATCTCATGGATTTTCTTTACATTATTTTGTTAAAATCATTTGTTAAATTTTTGCATGGTCATGTGAAAGTACACTGAGGTCAGGGAATGTCCCTCTCATTATTATGTCCCCAAATTATAAAAGTTAATAAATTGTTGAAGTTAAGAACACCAAAACTAAGTTAACTCCATGTTGTCATGGAGTACAGTAGTTGCCAAGCCTGCAGGAGACGAGAATAATCCAAGAACCCAAAGCAATGCCTACAAGTCCAGGAAAGGAAGAAGATAAAAATCTAACTTGTCTTAGAAAGGCTCACTGCCATCCAACCTGAGCAAAGCACAAAACACAGTCCTGAATCTCACAGAATAAATGTTTCTGAATTTGGATCAACAGAGATTACAAGGAAGAAAGATGTGTTGCTCCCTTAGACTCCCAACAAGAGAGCAAACTATAGGAACAGCTTTTTTTCTCAGGGGAGACTCTCAAAGGTATGTGTTTACTACTTGAAGGAGGTCCTCTCCCACCCTATTGAAATATTAAAATATTAAAATTCATGTTTTTGAAACCCTTTTTCAGATTATAAAATTCCAATTAGTAGTCACTTTTAAAGAAATGATTTCCTTACCTGTGATAACATAAATAAATGGGGTTTTCTCTCCTTTTTAAGATAGAAATTTGGAATACAGCCTTTCTTATATGGTAAGTCACTAGGCTAAGGCCAAATATCCCACTATAAGACCTGGGAAATTGTCTAATAGGTATGTTGAAGAAAGAGCCGTTGTCACGATTCTGAATTCAAACAGTTTCTAACATCTTTGAAGAACTGGTGATGTTTACTTCCCCTTTTGCTATTTTTTCCCCCCGCTTCTCTGGGGAACATCTCTACTGCTAACTTACTGCATGCTTGAGAATCTTCAAGGAGGAAAGAAGCTAAATAAATTTGCAATATTATTTCAGAGAAGAAGGGCTGGTTAAACCAGCACTGAAGCATTCCATATTTATTTCATAGCAAATTTGCACGTCAAATGTAGTTGACTTTATTTTTAAACTTTTTTTACTCCTGCCTATTCTGATGCTGAAAAACCCACTTGGGATTCAGAGATCCATCTGGTTCTCCTGGTTTCCTTCATTGTCATCTGTAATGAGGAGTTTGCAGTAATTTTTCAGGAGTTTGCAAAAAAATTTTTCTTTGTTCACTGATTTGTGAAATAAAATGGAACCCAGATCAGTTTACGCACATCTACCAGGGTCTTTAGAGGCTATAATAAACAGATTAAAACCAGCTTATGTCAGGAAAGAACAATGATAGACAAAAGTTACTTCTGATTGAGATGGAATCATTTTGACTAACTTTCTTCTCTTTGACAACCTGAGGGGGGAATTTTCCTTGGAGTCAATTCACACTAATAAAAAAAAATGTTCATTTTTCATATCCATGCTTCTGATATATGTATGTCCATATGTAAACCGTCACAGGAATTGATGACACTTTTTTTTTGTTCTTGCTTTGGTTTTGTCTTTTATAACGAAAGATGTGTTTTATTATAACAAATGAAAAAAAGAGATCTCATCTTTAACCATGATTAAAAATAAGAACCAAACTCCATACCTTCATGGGGAGGCCAGTTGAACCCTTGTAAGTTTCTTACTGAGCAATGTTTTTGCGGGGTGATGACGTCTTAGGGTTTGCAGCAGAGATCTGAGCAGACAAGCCTTTGAATTGAGAAGAGCACGCTCTGTGGCATTCTTAGGTGAGGCTTCTCACAGAGGGGTTCAGTGACCCTGGAAACTAATTCCTCAGCAGCCAACTTTTCAAAAGAAAGCCTGTGATTAAATTGATGGAATGGCAATTGGTGGTTTGATTAAAGCAGGAAGGTTTTGGGGTGTGGGGAACAAAACTCTACCTTTGGAAATAGAGAAAATTTCTCTAGTGCTAATTGACCAAGGCTTTGCTCTCAAGTGAGGTACTTTATTCTCTTTATGGGATACTAAGATTTGGTGCCAGGAAACCAATGACTTGCCATTCTTATCCCTAGAAGGAGGGTAGAGAAAAGAAAGGGTTTAGGGGCTTTTGCAATGGTTTCCTTGGAATTTATAAGATGAGATACTAATACAAAAATAAAAGAGTAACTACCTTTCCTCCCATCTGCATCTTCCTCCAAAGTTACCTGTAATCTTAGTTCAGTGACTTTCAGTGATAGCTATACAGCTGAACTGTCTGCGAAGCACTGCCAAATTGTATTTTTACATGGACACGCATGCATGTATATGGGATCCCACTTTATTTTTTTAATATACAGCCAAGTTTGAGATCCAATGTGCTTAGTTCAAGGCCTCATTATCATTTTATCCACCTGTACATTATAAACAAAAAATAATCTGTGTATCTTGGTTAATCGCACCACCTGCGAACCCCTTGAAGTCTACTATGTCTTTCTGTTCAATACATCTTCCAAATGTCTTAGCCAGAAGCTTAAGCACTTTTTTCAATAAATTGAAATGCTTCATCACTCTTTCAAAAAGCTAAATAAGTCCCTAATAACAGATTTATTTTAGATAATCAAAAATGCCTACCCCATTTTGGACTTTCTAATAGCAATTCTTCCCTCAAAGTATTGCATCATATGTTTTCCATTCAAACCACTAATACTTGCATTTACTAGTTGATTTTTTTTTTTTAAGTTGGCTTTGGAGAACACAGATGCTGCCAACAAATCTGTTGCTGATATGAATCCTCAGGAGGGAGAAACCCATCTCATCTTCACTCCAACAACTGCAAGAACCTTCGCTGACTTAGCAAGGTGATTTTATGCAATGCAGAGGGTAGGCAGACTAGCCAGTCAACACAGGTAATCCATGCAAATGCTCAGTTTCACTTGTGTGAGCAGACCACAGTGTTCGCACTCTTATTCCTTCAGAGACAATGAGGTTAAGTTTTCCTTCCATGAAAAGAGTCCAAATTTCCAGAACAGATACAATGCCCTATAAACTCTACCATAAAATAATGACAGTAATCATCATTATCATAACACTGACCTTTGGTGCTTGTGGTAAAACAAAGACACGTGTGTCTTCTTTTCTACTTGAAAATCACTTGCTCTCAAATAACATTCACAATACACAGAGAAGGGAAAACTTTATGTTCAGTGAAGTAGGGTATATCTGTAACTCAAAAGCACAGTAGATGAACATGGAAAGTAATGGGTAAAGAATGAGATAGTTACCAACCATATAAATCTGAAGATAAACAAACAGGATTTTTTTTTCTCACAGAATATCCCAAAAACTAAGCAACTAGAGCTACTGGGGATACTGAGAAGGGCAAGCAAGATGGGATATCCAAAAAGTGGGCTTGGTTTAAAAGACTACAGAAGGACAGTTGAAAGCCCAGCTGCCCAACACTGCTGGAACAGAGAGATAGTCACCCCTACACTGTCTTCATAGGAGGCAAGGGTTGATTTTCTGGAAAATATTAGACCAGAGGGACTCAAGATTTGGAATTACAAGCAGAAGACAATTAAGGTGAGGTGCTATCCTGAAGATAGAATATTAAGTCTGTATATTTCATGGTCAGGGCCCCAGTGAATTCTTTTTTTTTCTGTTTGTTTTGCTTTTTTGGAGACAGAGTCTTGCTCTGTTGCCCGGGCTAGAGTGCCATGGTGGCATCCTAACTCACAGCAACCTCAAACTCATGGGTTCAAGCGATCCTCCTGCCTCAGCCTCTCGAGTAGCTGGGACTACAGGCACACACCACCATGCCCAGCTAAATTTTTCTATTTTTCTTTTTTAAGTTCAGCCTGATCTCAAACTCCTGAGCTCAAGCTATCCTCCCTCCTCTGCCTTCCAGAGTGCTAGGATAATAGGCGTGAGCCACCGCACCTGCCCAAGAGAGATTAGAGAATTCATCTCAGAAGAAACTAAATCATTCAGTCTTACCAGAACCATGGAAGCTGAATCTAAACCAACAGTTGGGAAAACCTATCAACAAGTCATTTTATATTAAAGAACTCCAATAGAGACAAGAAACTGAGGAATGGGTATTTCAGATGTGAAGGAACAATAACGAAGAAAATAGGAACGTTAGTTGAAGGGGTATCTGAAGCAGTTAGTTATACCAAATCCTCCCTCTACCATTTTGGTAGGTCGAAGCTCAATAAGATAGAAAAGATAGGGTTGACTACATAAAGTAAATACATAGAGAGATGTGTGTGTGTGTGTGTGTGTGTGTGTATTGCAAGATACATCAGAAACTAGAATAGAAAATTAATAGATTTAGAAAATATTTATGTAACAGAAATGACACAGGATTAGTCTCTACAATAAAAAGTGCATACTGATACATATTGATAATGAATAGACAACCAATTCAACAGCATGATGGGCAAGCAGTAGGAATGATTTACCAAAAAGCAAAATCTAAGTGACCAATAAACCTATGAAAAGTCACTCAGTAGCTCTGATGAGCAAAGAAACATGAGTCAAACTAACAGTGAATTATAGTATACTCCATATAATCAGCCTGGCAGCAGACTGGAGATGGAATACTCTACTAGTATTGATGCCAAAAAAGTAATGTGGTAGGTGGGATATGGATATGAGCGTAGGAGAGAGCATGAGGAGTGTATGATAGGATTGCACTTACATATATATTGGAAGTGTATGTGTGTGTATTTTAAAGAAATTAACATAATATTTTTAAGCTAGCACATCAGTTCTACTCAAAGAAATCTCCCCTAGTGATACATTTGCACAGGTGCACAAAGATGCTCATTTGTAGCATTGTTCATAATAAAAAAAAGTAATAGAAACCTTAAAATTTACCATGACGGAAGGTAATGGCTTGTATATTATAGCATATTCACACTATAAAACACCATAAAGAATAAGGTAGAGACACACTAATTATGGAGGAAAGACTATTTGATAAATGCAAGTTATTAAATAATGTTAATGTTATGATGCCATTTTAGGTAAAATTTATTTATGTGAATGTATATTTATATGTTTGAGATAAAAAAAACCTACTGGGCTGTATGATAAACTCCTAATGGTAGTTATTTTGGGGAGGAGTAGAATTCAGTGTCATAACTATATGTGTGTGTGTATATATACACATATAGATATGAGAGTTGTCTAGAAAGTATACAGCCATTGATAATACAATTTTTCATATTACATGGCTGGATATAACTAAATATATAACATGTGTGTTTAAGCTGTTTGAGTTTTTCACAAAGAGAATAGATTCATATGTTAGCAGCATATTAAAAAAATAATAATAGCACTAGAAATTATATATTGAGTACATTAAAAGCATAAGACATTCTATATTTGTGTTAGGCAGAAAAATGCCCCCTCCCCCTTGGAAAAAACAAAAAATGTCCCATCCTAATGGGTAGAATCTGAATGTGTTATGTGGCAAAGAGGAATCAGGTTGCTTTAAAGGGGGAATTGGCTGAGTTTCAAATAGGGAGAGTTGTGTGGACTATCTGGTGGCCTTGGTATATCATGAGTGTCCTGAACAGCAGAAGCAGAAGGCAGAAAAAGAGTGGATGTCACAGTACGGAGATGCGAGAGACTCCGCAGGCTGGCTTGGAAGATGGAGGGAGTGTGGAAATCCTCCCTAAGCTGGCAAAGGCAAGTAAGACAGACTCTCCCCAACAGCCTCTGGGGCACACGTGGCTCCGTCGACATCTTGATTTTAGCCAGCGAGGTTCATTTCAGACTTCTGAACTGCGGCATAGAAAGATAGCCAATGTGTGTTGTTTTAAGCCACTTATCTGTGATAATACGTGTCAGCACCAATAGGAAACGTATGCAAGATGCATTACCTCATTTGAATTTGCAAGAACCCTAGAAGACAGATGCAACCGCGGGCTCCAGTTTACAAATGAGGAAACCACGGTTCAGAAAGCTTGTTTAAGAAGACACAGCCACTAAGTGAGTGCTGGAGACAGGACTTGAGTTAGTTCCATAGGTTGCCATTTGTAGTCTCTGTCCTTTTATCTGTAGCCCCAGTGCACCTGGTTCCGTGTGCAGCCACCAGCAGATGTTTAATATCGTGCGAGTTAGTAAGAACTCAGGTTTGGGGAGGGGGCGCGGGGTACTCAGACAATTTTCCATTTAAATCCACTTACTAGCTGTGGGGCCCCAAACAAATTACTCAGTGTGAGCTATTTCCTCATCCATAAAATAGGGGCCATAATTTCTACCTTGTGGGCTGAGGGAAAACATTCAGCCAAATAATGTATGAAAAGCATCCAACGGAAAGCCTTGTATAGATTTTGTTTTTAATAAATGTTATTTATTGTCGGTGAGGACTATTACTTTGTTATAATGACTCCGGGAAGCTGTTTTTCCTCTTGATGAGGTTTTAGGTTTTGTTCCTACCTTTCTCATATCTGTCAGGTCCTGATTCAGAGACGGTGGTTAGTGCCGGTGGCACAGAATTACAACTGCAAACCGGGGACTATTAGCTGAATACAAGTGTTGGGCAAGTGGCCTTCGGTGGCATGGGCACCAGTGATCCATAATATGAATCCAGTAGCAAAAATGTACTATTAATAATATGTATTTCTCCTGTGGGACTACATCGTAGAGGAACAAAAGGAAAAAATAAATAAATAAATAAAACCTCCACTCAGAAAATGTTTTCCTTCTAAACTTGAACTTGGTCTGTATGATGTGAGGACCCAGAAAAGGAGGCATCTCTATTACAATCCAAATTATGTTAACCTTCTATTTTCTCATCATGGGGTCCCTGACTGAGGTCTCCTGGAATATCATTTGTCTTTTATTCAATAAACATATTCTGTTGATTTGGGTACTTTGTAAACTTCTTCAAAAATTCCCTTGAAAAATTCCTTTCGAGATCTCAGTTCTTTGCTACTAGGAGTTTTTATTTTTTTCTTTAAAATTGTCTTTAATGATGATTTATGAATGACTATTTACAAAGATAATGCTTAGTAATTCTTTTTTTTTTAATTCTTGGTAATTCCTTACAGAAGATAATCTACTAATCTATATTCCTTTATAAAGGATCTCTCCGGTGGTGGGTTGTCCAATGCCTGGTATAATGCCTGACATATAATATACACTCTGAATCCATTGAATGAATGAATGAATGAACTATCCAATGAGCTGTGAGGGTGTGAGGCAACAGGTTTGGTCACTAAAAACTCATTCATGGGGATAGATTCCTCCCCTTGGTTGAAACAAATAAATCAGTGAGTACACATTCCCAACTCAGTGCTCCAAAAGTCTTCAGACCATCTTGGCCGTTTGTATACAAGGCCCTTGTGCATTTAGAAAACTGAGGAAGGAAATTAAAAACCTCCCTAGGAATTTTGTCCTGTTCCAAGAAACTCAGAGGTAATAAAGCATTTACATTGCTACTGTTTATTTCAAAGTGTGTTGACACCCCAGTGGATTTGGGAGAACAATTTTTGCATGTGGGAAACACCATCGTGACTTTTCCAGTGTGACTCTGGCTTTTTCCATGAAGTTTTTGCCCTGGTAATGACCTTTGTACTGCTTCTTGTTTCCTTTTATTTGAACCAGCTGTAGATGCAATGAATGCAGGAACATAACTAAGCAGAATGGAAAATTTGTAGAAATAACAGTTTATTAAGATCACCATTATCAACCATGACGCAGGGCTTTCTTAATCACATCTATGACCGATATACTTCCTAACGTGACTCTGTCGTCCGTATCCTAATACTCAAAGTGCTTCCTGCATGTTACAAAGCTATTAAAACACAAATCTATATGGTAATTGATAAAATATTTATAATATTTTCATTGTTCAAGTTGCATTTATCTGCATTTTAATATCTGCTATACAAAATGTATAAATGATTGTAGAATTATACCTTTGAAGAGAATCACCAAAAGGTAATTTTATTCAGGCTACTGACTTAAATAGTTACATTTCCAAACCATCAAAGACGTAAGGTTGTAATTCCCATTTAAAAAGTCACAAGGCATGGAATCTCCACAATACCTTAAATAGACTGTTTTGGTATTTGATCACCATTTTGTCATCAAGTTTTGCTATAAGTTGAATAATTTAGAGCAAATTATACATATATAAGAATATATCTATTCCCTTGTGGGGATTGAAAAAAGCATTTCATGCCTCCTTTTATCATACTGAAGTCCCATAATAGGTTTTACTTTTTGAGACTGAACACTGAACTTTCTCAACTCTTTCAGTCTTTTTTGATAATTAATACTATCATTGACTTTAATGCCTGGGGACACTCTTTGGCCTGTAACCACTTCGGTACGGTGTTCACTGGCCATGAAACCTTGCCCACAGCCAGCACTCACAGTCTGATCGATGGCTTGTGCTGTGCATTGACGAGGAATCCGTTTTGCTCTTGTGTGATAAGGAAAGCTTTAAAGCACTGAAAGCTTGTTTTACTTTACAGGCAGCTTTACTTGCAATGTAAATCAGAATAGGTAACATATACATATAGGTCTTCATTATGTTATTTTTAAATGTTCACAATTTTATTTTGATAAATGAAAAATTAGAAAAGTCATATCACGGCTGTCGGCTAAAGTCGCTGTGCGCGTTCCTCTGTGGCTGTTGACTATAGTCGACGCTCGTACCGAAGTGGTTAAATACAAATTTTATTATATGCATTTAAGATGAACAGCAACAAATAGGATATGCGAAGAGGAGAAATATAAATGAGGACTTCTGCACACATCTTCAGTGTTAATTGTGTTGATTCATAAACACGAATCATATACAATGACTGCTTCAATTCAAAAGCAGTCCATATGCAGAGTTTTTAACTGTTAGTAGAAGGTGAGCTCCTAATTCACCTGAAGGTTGTTAACCTTTGATTTTTTTTTTTCGTTTTGTTTTGTTTTGTTTTAACTCAAAGCACATTGACACAATAATGTTTCACTAAGAAACCTGAAAGAAGAGACATTTAGGTAACCTCGTGGGAAATGAATACATGCACTACAGCAACAGGAAAAAATAGAGTGAAATGTGAACACCTGGCCAAACCTCATGGAGGACTGGAACATCTGTGTTCCTGTCCAGGATGCCACAGTCTCGCCAGAGACCAGGAGTAGCTCCACTTGTGCATCTTGGCCAATCAAATGCTGCCTTTTGTTTTTCATATTCCAGAGGCCTCTCCCAACTGGTGACTCACCATCTCCTTATCTCTGTCTCTCTCTCTGTGCTTTCATTTCCTCCCCACGTCTCTAGTGTGACTAAGTAGGCTTTTAAAGGCTTGTTACTGTTTGTCTCCTTTCTCTGTCACTTGTATTCCAAGTTTCATGAAAAAGAAGATCTGATTGAATCAAGTAGTCAGCATCCAGCAAGGGGCAATGCTATTGGTCAAAATTCTCAGTCTGTATCACCTCCCAGTTAACCGACCCAACCTTTCCATGTGTCCTAGATCCCAGGCTCCTGCATCCAAAAGATGGTAGTTAGAGTAACAGCATCACATGACCAAGCATGACACCCTACATGCAACAAAATGACCGTGAACATTTATCTCAAGTGAGGTTGCGTGAAAAGCACATCATGCAATCAAGTGTCTGATAAAACAGAAGAAATAAAACACCTTACTGACTCAAAGAAAATGTTCTAAGAATAACAACAGAAAATTAGGCTTACACAGTCCTGTGTGAGGTACCGTGGGGAATGCAATGCGCTAGTATGCTATGTTGCATATCGTACATCTACTGAAAATAGTCATTTTACTGAATAACCTCAAGGATGCCCCATGAGCTAAACACCTTGCTGTGTCCTGCATACAGGTGCTAATGAGGAATGGTGATATAAGAAAATAAGGAACAGGCCATGATATGTGTCCCCATCTCCAAAGAAACTTATTACATAGTAGGTTAGACACAAAAATCATGCAAATATAAACAATGTAAGGGAGTTAGTAGTATTGGAAATGGAAACGAATCTCTCTGACAACTTCCAAAGCATGCATTGTGCAATATTCCAATTGGAGCAATGTTGGGGGTAAATGTCACTCTAAATTCAAAAGGCATCCATACTTCAAGAGACAAAACCTTGCTGACACTGGGGCCTGAAAAAAAAAAAAGAGATGAACCTGCTACAGAATGCACCAGATAGAGAGAATCAAATCTGGACTTCAATCATCTCTTGGGGCTTTACTTATTGGTGGCATATCTTGGGTCTGGGAACAGAAGAATGGGCCAGGTGGAGAGACTGTTTTATTTTATTTTATATTTTTTCAGACAGAGTCTCACTCTGTTACCCCATGTAGAGTGCTAGAGTGCAGCACTCTACATGTACCTCACAGGAACCTCAAACTCCTGGGCTCA
This sequence comes from Mirza zaza, assembly GCA_008750895.1. Lineage (NCBI taxonomy): Eukaryota > Metazoa > Chordata > Mammalia > Primates > Cheirogaleidae > Mirza > Mirza zaza. The sequence goes on from VSMD01104590.1 coordinate 28,871, forward strand.
AGCGATCCTCCTGCCTCAGCCTCCCAGGTAGCTGGGACTACAGGCATGCACCACCACACCCAGTTTTTCTATTTTTAGTAGAGACGGGGGTCTCATTCTTGCTCAGGCTGGCTTTGAACCCTGAGCTCAAGTAATGCTCCCGCCTGGGCCTCCCAGAGTGCTAGGATTACAGGCATGAGCCAACACACCCAGCAGAGAGACTGTTTAATCTACATTAAACCACTTACTCTTTCAAGATGTGGATATTTTCAGGGGTTTCCATTTATTTATTCATTCATTCATTCAAGTAACTTTTATTTTAGGTGTAACCTATTTTGGAGTATGTAAAGGTGAATCATATACTAATGTAATCCTTGCTCTACAAGGCATATAAAGAGATAATTGTACTATGGTTTTATATTTACATACATAGTAATATAATGACATTTTATATTCAAAGTGCTATGGAAACAAAGGGAGAAGCTGAATAAGCCCAGTAGAGGAGTCAGGGAAGGTAAAAAAAGCTAGGTTTCAAAGATGAATAAGAATTCTCTAGATGAAATCAGTAGAGAGATTATTGTAGGGAACAGATTGAAGAAATGCGCACTTGTGAAAGAAAAAGATTGTTTCAAGATTATTGAGTTTTTCTAAGGAATCAGAGGGTTGGGTTTATATGTGATGTGGCTGAAGGCACAGGTAGAAAAATGTAGATCGATAATTACATCACGCTGTAACAAGGCTCGTATACATCAAACTAACTGAGAGCATATCGATATCAAGTTGTGTCTTGATAATTGTGTTTTTAAAGATGAGTTTTATTTTTCCCAAAATAGATTTTTTTAGCATGTTTTATTACAATCAAGCTAAACCAGTATATAGAATTTCTGTTTTGAAGAAAGTCAGATGTCAACAAAATTTCAGCCTTACCATTGACTGGGTGATATTAAGTAAGTTACTTAAACCTTTCTAAGCCCGTTTCATATATATAGAGAGGGGACAAAGTTACATAAGGATGTTGTAAAGATGAAATTGACAATATCTGTTAAAATCCATCATGTAGTGAGCACTCAATGAGTATAGCTACAATCAAGTTTCTAAGATCGCTGTTTTCAAGTATAGTTTAGCCATTAGCCATGAAAGTTTCCTCATATGTTAGAAGACCCTTATGTAAAAATAGATTAACTCTATTTAAAAATTGATTAACTGCAAAATCGGGGCACCTAGAACTTGTATGATCTGGCTCTGCCAATCCTACCTTCCACCCAGGCAACCTTTATGGGGCTCTGCAGATCACAGCTTGAAAAGTGCTCTGCTATCCTATAGCTGCCTTCCCTCAAAATAAATTATTGAATAGACAGATGAATTGATCTTTATCCAGAGTTCTCTTCTCTAGAATTTATTTCACTTTTTATCAGCTCTTTTAGGCATCAGCATTTGAAACATTGTTCTTTCTCTTAATACTGCGTAATGTGCCACTTAAATCCCATGATGAGTTTCAATCTCTCCTACTTTATGTTCCTTAAGTTAGTAATGGTGATAAAGCATCATTCAAAAAAAAAAATTTTTAACCGCGTTTATATGCATGATACTTCCAGCAAATTAGAAAAGGCTTCCCCTCTGTGTGGACTTCTTATGGGTAGAAAGGGACCCAGGAGAACATGGCTTGGCAAGCCAGTGGCGTCTTTACAAAGATTAGAAAAAACCAGCACTTTCTTTAAGCAATTTCAGACCTGAGCTCTGTGGAGGCTGAGCAATGGGTAGGTTTCAGTGCTCACCTGGCCCTTATTTATATATTCCTATTTTTAGCTCCTGGTCTACTTCATCAAGAGATATTCTAGAAACAAAAAAAAAGGGGGGTTAAATTAGTTTTGGTCTTGTTCAAAGTCTCAGTTCTCAGGGAATTCCAAGTATAGGCAATATTTTAGAGCTATTCTTATGCCATTTAATGACTATAGTAGGGGCTTCCTTGTGTATCAATGTTTCCCCTGCAATATTCTCAGCAGTATCACTTCAGATTCTGAGCAATGGCTTGATCCAGAGGGCTAAAGCCATGAGGCAGGGCGAGGGAAATATATTTCCTCATGTTACATCTGCTTTACAGAAATAAGCTTTAAATTTGTGGAGCATTTGCTGTCTGTTTGGCACACCTGTAGGCAAGATGCTCCATTACTGTAGGTACAAATGATGATGAAATTAGTCATATATGATGAAATATTATTCATATATGATGAAATTCATATATTATTCATATTATTCATATATGATGAAATTAGTCAGAAAAAAAGTTACTCTATGCATAACAAATGAATATGGATCCTTTGATAGAGCAAAGCTTTAAAATTCTATTCTCCAGGGACGTGTAAGCCTGAAGCATTAGGAATAGCAAACGCAGCCTGGAGTGGTTAAGCGCAGTCACTGGTTTGGTCGAGGCCTGGGTTTACAACACAGGTTATGCCAAAGTTAGTCATTTGAATTCACACTGCCTTTGCCACGGTATCCTTATTGGTAAGAGGAAGACAATACTGTCCTCACACAATTGTCATCGGGAATAAACAAGAGAACCTACATGGCAATGCCTTTAGCTAGAGAAATGCCGTTTCTTTTTAAGTAATGTATTATTTAGAATAATCTAAATCTCATCTCCGTTCACTTTAAAGCCTGGAGCACATGGTTTGGACCAGAGCTGTCCTATAGAACCTCCTGCGGTGATGTGTTATACCATGCGGTAGCCCCCAGCTGTGTGTGTTTAATATTAATAACTACTAAGCAAGTGAAGTGCGGTTAGTGTGACTAAACACCTTAATTTTTAAATTGTTTCGTTTTAATGAATTGCAAGATTTAATCCACTTTACTGAGGTCTGATGGGCATAGAAAAAGCTGTGCACATTTAATGTACGCATCTCAGTGGCTTTGGAGATAAGTATACCCTGTGAGACCGTCACCACCATTGAGACCATAAACATAACCTACCAACGTTTCCTCCTGACCCCTTTATTATTATTGTTGGGTTTTTTGTGTGTGTGAAAACACAACATATGATCTACTCTCATAGCAATTTTAAGTCTACAGTAGAGTATTAGCTACAGTCACTGCATTGTGCAGCATCTCTAGAAATTATTTATCTTGCATAACTGAAACTCTGTACCCTTTAACCTCCCCACTCCCCCACCCGCCCCTGGCAAACACTACTCTATACTGTCTGCTTCTATGAGTTTGACTGTTTTAGATTCAATATATGAGTGACAACAAGCAGTATTTGTCTTTCTGTGCCTGGCTTATTTCACTTAGCATAATGTCCTCCGGGTCCACCTATGTTGTCACAAATGGCAGGAATTCCTTTTTAAAGGGTGTTTAATATTTCATTGTATGTATATACCACATTTTTCTTTATCTTCTCATTCAACTAAGTAGATTGTTTCCATATCTGATTATTGCACTATAACTACAAATTATGCACTATATTGCATGTTCAATACTCTCCCATACTTCAACCCTACCTACCCTACTTCAACACCTGTTCCCTAGAGATAACTATGTTGATAATTTGTTACATATCTCTCCAAACATTTTTTTCGTGCACATATCCATACATTTTTTTTGCACACATGAAAGTGCATGTGCATGTGTGTACAAAAATTAACTTCTACTATGCTATTCATGGTGGGTTGAATAATGACTCCCAAAGATGTCCACATGCTAACACTGGAGCCTGTAAGTTACACGACATGTCAAAAAGATCTTTGCAGATGTTAAGGATCTTGAAATGGGGAGATAATTTTAGATTATCACAGTAGGGTCAAGGCAATCACAGGGTCTTTAGACGAAGGAGGCCAGAGGGTCAGAGTTAGCATTAATATTAGGAAATATGATGATGGATGTAAGGGGTTGGAGAGATCCAAAGAAGGGGCACAGACCAAGGAATACAGCCAGCACCCAGAATCTGAAACAGGCAGGGAAACTGATTCTTCCCTGAAACCTCCAGAAGGAACACAGCCCTGCTGACTCTTTGATTTTAGACTTCTGATCTCCAGAGCTGTAAAAGAATAAATGTGTGTTGTTTTTGAGGCCACTAAATTTGTTATGGTAGCAATAGGAAACCAGTATACCATTCCATAACTTTCCTTTTTTAAGTGTAACATATGCATCCCTCCGGGAAAGTACATTAATACATGCAGTGCTGCTCTGTTCTTTTTAGTAGTTGCCTAGAACATGGGTTTGTCTCTCTTTGATACTGTTACACAAATGGTTTCAGTGCACATCCTCGGACTTTTTTTTTTTTTTTGAGCATTTGTACAAACGATTTAGTAAAATATATGACACCAGAAAGGAACTGCTTGGTGAAAATGTATAGATGATAAATTTATTGTTATTCATAATATTTGTCCCCCTTGCCTACAGAGAGTCTCACCTAAGAGAGTTTGTGCTTCCCTGCTCCATTGACAACAGGCTTGGTCATGTGACTTGCTCTGGCCAATAAAATGCAGCAGACATGATGTGGGTCCTTCTGACTGGGCACTGTAGGAGCTAGGATGTATTTGTTCTATTTTCCCTGGCAGAAGTTGTCCCATACAGAGGCTACTTCATCAACCCAGGGGCCAGCTGACCCACAATGAATACATAATGTAGCAAGATAAAAAAAAAAAAAAATAGACTGCCTTTTGGGAGTTCCTGGGTACAAGAGCATAACTTAGCCTAAGTTGCCTGTTAACAGGATATATATTTAAAATGTTCATCATGGCTACCAAATTGCCTCCCAAAAAGCTATACCTGCCCACCAGTAGTGTTGGAGTGTCTTTTGTGCATACCCTTGCCAACAGTACGTAGCAATCATTTTTAACTTTTGTCTTTCTTATGGGAGAAAATAGTATCTCACTCTTTTAACCCACATTTTTCTAATTTCATGTGAGGCTCCTTCATATGCTTATTATTCAATGTAATTTCTTCTATGTAATGTTTACATGGCCACTGTCCATTTTAATCTAGAGTTATCTGTCATTTTTATAAAAATTTTCTAGAGTGCTTCTATATTATGAATATTACTGTTTGCTTATCTATTAGCTACATTTTTAATGGTTTGTTTGATTCTTATGGTGGCTTTCATCACACAGAAGTACTTAATATATATGAAGTAGTTTCTTTTGGTTTTTTTTTAATTTTTTTTTTAATTTTAGCGTATTATGGGGGTACAAGTGTTAAGGTTACATATATTGCCCATGCCCCCCTCCCCCCTCAAGTAAGAGCTTCAAGCGTGTCCATCCCCCAAATGTTGCACATCTTACTCGTTGTGGTTGTATGTTCCTGGATACAGCTGGAACCCATTCTACTAAGTGAAGTATCTCAAGAATGGAAAAAGCAGCACCACATGTACTCACCAGCAAATTGGTATTAACGGATCAACACCTAAGTGGACGTGTAGGAGTAACATTTATCGGGTGTCAGGAGGGTGGGAGGGGGGAGGAGGCGATGGGTACATACAACCACAATGAGTAGTAACTTTTGAATTAAAATATAATTCAAGCCAACCTCTTCACTATAGACATCACGAACTACTAAGAATGGCTCACTAAGAAGGCCAGATGAGAACTGCTGATTCAAATATCTGGTTTTGAGTCGAAGTACCCACCAAGAATGTCTAGTATATATGATGTATCAGAAAAGCTGGGAAGACTAAGGACAAAAAGAGACCAAAAAGCAAAAGCTTCAAAGGATAAAACAAAAATCAAGATGAACGAAAAATTATAAATTTATATAATTATTAAGCTAATAAGAATAATAATTTGATAAGCTATGTCAACAGTCATACAAATGTTTATAACCGTGTACATGTTGCCTTTTTTCTCCATGTAAACAATTTCTTTTAGCTAAATTCCTAGGGGTAAGATCTTAGAATTCAGGTTGTTCCTAGTAGCACTACATAAGATAGCAAAAGCATAAAAGTAACCAAGATAAGGACATTATTATACTTATAATTAGACAATTAGGTTAAGTAAAATCTGACACATCAATTGATTGGGATATAATGAAGCTGTTAAAAATTAATCAGTATAATTAGGTGGAATCCTGAATCAATTTGAATGTCATTTTTTTAATGATGACTTTTCTGTCTTGTCCAATTTTGTTCCTTTCTATGTGTTTAGAGAAATCTGTCTCTCTACTCTTGTCACGATGCATTGTGTTTATTTTTTTTATATATCTATGTTTCTTTTCTCAACTTTAAGATTCCGAGAGCTAGATTTATGTCTCTCTTTTTTTGACATACAATTCATCTTTTCTCATTTAAAATGTATTCATCCATTTCTCCAAGAAAAATAGAAAACAAATTTGTATGCCAACCACAAATATAATTATATAAAATTATATAAATATGTTGATATAGGTTAGCAGGGAACAAAGAAGTGAAAATTATTCTTAGAGCAAAATGACAGCCTTACAGGTACTGTTTTAAAAGATTGTTTATAATAAAGCATTTTTAATGCAAAATGATATAAAGAAGAAAATTTACATGGTCAATATTTCTTCCACCCAGAAATAACCATTGTTAATACTCCAGCCTATTCTTTTGAAACTTTTTTATGCCTTTAAGAAATATATTACAACAATTATTAAAACTGTAGAAACTTTCTATTCTACTTTTCCCACATATTCATTTTAAGTTACTTTTTTACAATTTATTACTAAACCCATATAAACAGTTTGACTTCAGTGATCCATAGCACTCAAAGAAGAAAAGCAAGGCAAACCAAAGCTCTCGGAAGAGGTGAGAGACCAAGAACAAGGATCTTGTCCATTGAAATGGTGATAGCCTCTTTCAAAAACTTAATTTATTTTGTTTTTCATTTTTCAGTTTTTCAGTTTTGCTTTGTTTTTGCAGACAGAACTGCCAATGACTAAGCCTGAGACTTACAGGTAGAACAATTGAGAACAAATAGTTGGGTAGGAAATGAGAAGTCTTAGAATGGATTCCTAAAAGACAACACTTGGAAAGAGAGGTGGTGGAACAAACCATAGTGTTTATAGTGTTGTCTAGGTTAATCTGTTAAGAAATAAGGTGAAAAACATGGAATGTGGTCATATTTACATTTTTTATACCCCAAGTGCAAAATACACCATGGCATTTGGGTTGTGTCTATAACATGGTTACTGTGAATAGTGCTACAATGAACATGGGAGTGCAGATATCTTTTCAAGAACCTGATTTCAATTCTTTTGGGTATATTTCCAGAAGTGGAATTCCTGAATCATATGAAAAGTTCTATTTAAAATTTTTTTGAACAGTCATATTGTTTTCTATGGTGGCTACATGATTTCATATGCCCAACAACAGTGTACAAGGGTTCCAATCTTTTCACTTCCTCACCAAAGCTTTTCTTTTGTTAAATAATAGCCATCCTAGCAGGTGTGAGGGGATATCTATTGTGATTTTAATTTGATCATACCTGATAATTAATGATGTTGAACACCTTTTTATTTACCTGTTGGCCATTTGTATATCTTATTTGGAGAAATGTCTTTTCAAGACATTTGCCCACTTTTTAACTGGGTTATTTGGTTTTTTACTATTGTGTTGCAAGAATTTCTTGTATATTTTGGAGGTTAACCCTTTATCACATATATTTTTTGTGAATATTTTCTTCCATTCCATAGGTTGCCTATTCATTCTATTGATTGTTTTCTTTGCTGTGGAAAGGCTTTCTAATTAAATGTGGTCCCACCTGTCTATTTCTTTTGCTTTTGTTGTCATATCCAAGAAATCATTGCAAAGACCAATGTCAAAGGGCTTTTCCACTATTTTCTTCCAGGAGTTTTAGAGTTTTAGGTCTATTGTTTATGTCTTTAATTCATTTTGAGTTCTTTTCTGTGTATGGTGTAAGATAAAGGACCAATTTCCTTCTTTTGCCTGTGGATATCCAGTTATCCCACCACCATTTACTGAAGAGACTATCCTTTCCCAATTATGTGTTCTTGTCAACCTTGTGAAATATCAGTGGACTGTATATTCATGGGGGGTTAATTCCAAGTCTCTATTTTGTTGCACTGGTCTATAAGTCTGTCTTTATGCCAGTAATATACTGTTTTAAATTACTATACTTTTGTAATATATTTTGAAATCAGAAAGTGTAATGCCTCTAGGTTTATTCCTCTTTCTCAAGATCACTTTGGCTATGCTGGGTCTTTCAAAGTTCCACAAAAATTTAGAATTTTTGTCTACTTTGTAAAAAATGCCACTGGAATTTGCATAGAATCTATACATCAATTTGTGTAGTATTTACATTTTAATAATATTAAGTCTTCTGATCCTTGAATAAAAGATTGTTTTTATTTGTTTGTGTGTTCTTTAATTTCTTTTATCAGTGTTTTATAGTTTTCAGTGTACAGGTCTTTCTCTTCCTTGATTAAGTTAATTCTTAGTGTATTTTTAATTTTTAAAACTTTTAAAGTATTTTTTCAATTTTAAGTAAATGTTAATGTATTTTTGATGCTATTGTAAATGCTGCTGTTTTCTTAATTTTCTTTTTGGACAATTTGTTGTCAATGTATATAAATGCAACTGAATTTTGCATTTTAATTTTATATCCTGCAACTTTACAGAATTTATTAGTTTTAACAATTTTTTGGCAGTCTTTAAGGTTTTCTACATATAAGATAATGTCATCTGCAAACACAGATAATTTTATATGACCTATTCAGATGCTGTTTATTTATTTTTGCCTAACTTCTCAGAACTAAGTGTCAACTGTTCTAAGTGTCAACTGTTGTTTGCTCCTGATCTTAGAGGAAAAGCTTTCATTTTGTCACCTTTGAGTATGATGTTTGCTGTGAGTTTTTCATTTGCAGCCAATGCTATGTTGAAGTAAGTTTTTTCTGTATCTATTCTGTTAATAGTTCATATTATGAAAAAAGTTGAATTTTGTCAAATGTTTTTCCTGCATCTATTGAGATGACCATGTGGTTTTTATCCTTCATTCTGTTAATGTGGTGTATCATATTGACTTTTTTATGTTTGGCCATTCTTGCAGCACAAGGGTAAATCCTATATAGCCATGGTATAAGATCTATTCAATAGCTGTTGAATTTGGTTTGTTAGTGATTTTTGCATCCATGTTCATCAAGAATATTGACTTGACATTTTTTTGTAGTGTCTTTGTTTGGATTTGTTATCAGGGTAATGCCAGCCTCATAAAATGGGTCTGGAAGTGCTCCTAAAGAAAAATTTGTATATGCACACAAGGGAATATTATTTAAAATAAGTAAATTCTATCATTTGCAGCAAAATGGATGAACCTGGAGGACATTATGGTAACTAAATAAGCTAGTCACAGAAGGACAAATACTACGTTTATAGTAGGCACCTAAAATAGTCAAGCTCATAGACATAGAGTATAGTAGAGTGGCTACCAGGGGTAGGGGAGAGAGGAAGATGGAGAGTTGTTGTTCAATTGGTATAAAGTTTTATTTATGCAAGATGCATTAATTCTAGATGTCTGCTGTACAGCTTAGTGCCTATAGTCAATAATACTGCTTTGTGTACTTAAAATTTTGTTAAAGGAGTAGATCTAATATAAAATGTTCCTATAAAAGAAAAGAGAAAAAGATACAGGGAAATTTGGAGATGATGGATATGGAAAGATGACAAGTACATACATGTATATATAAACTCTTCAAATTGTATACAGTAAATATTTGCAATTTATGGTATATCAATTAAACTTCAATAAAGCTGTTAAAAAGTACACTAAGGCAGCAGGTGGTAGGACCCACTAAACTGCAGAGCAAGATGATTTCTCTCTCTCTCTCTCTCTCCCTCTCTTTCTGTCTCTTTCCCTCTCTCGCTCTCTTTTTTTTTTTTTTTTGAGACAAAGTCTCACTCTGTTGCCCTGGGTAGGGTGCAGTGGTGTCATTGTAGCTCACAGCAACCTCAAACTCCTGGGTTTAAGCAATCCTCCTCCCCCAGCATTCAAAGTAGCTGGGACTACAGGCGTGTGCCATGATGCCCAGCTAATTTTTCTATTTTTAGTAGAGACAAGGTCTTACTCTTGCACAAGCTGGTCTTGAACTCATGAGCTCAAGCAGTCCTCCTGCCTTGGCCTCCCAGAGTGCCAGGTTTACAGGCATGAACCACTGCGTCCAGCCCCAAGATGATTTCTTATAAACGAAGAAGAGGCCAGCAATATGTACTTGTCTTAGCCTTCCCATGGTGAAAAACAAAGCCCCTAATGATGAACAGATACATTCTTGAACTTGAAAATTCCTTTGCTACCTATTATTCTTATGGCCTGGGAACCACTCCTCTCCCTTAAAGGCCCCAACTCCATGGGAAGACATGGCACTTCTTCAGATCATAACAAAAGAGGTTTCATAACTGACATAGATGAAGTTGGTTATTTCCTCTGGTACGATTACTTTCAGGATATAAAGACCAGAATATTCTCTCTGAAGACAGAGGTATCTTAAGTGCTCTGAATGTCCATAAAACCATGGCATTCCACCAGGGCCGTTCACTAAACTTTCTGGCATGAATGAGTCTGTACCTGCATGGCCCAATTCAGTAGCCACAAGCTTCTTATAGCTACTGAGCACTGGAAATATTCAGGAACTTATTTTTTTTTAATTTTATTTAAGCTTCATCAATTAAAAGTTAAATCTAAATAGCCACATGTAGCTAATAACTACCATACTGGACAACACAACTGTAAGCAGGACCTTTGTGTTTATTACTTAAGCTGTAGTTTTCCCTGATGCCAGCCAAAGTCGTTCCAGATATATTGCTGCAACCAAGCCAGATTCCATGGTGGTAGCCTTTATCGACTCTTGCCCCACTGTTATCCCAATGATGCTTGCATGTACAAAGGGCGTGCTGATTGTGCCTGTCGTAAGGAAACTTCATGATGCTGGAGGAATCTAGGCATGCGTCAACGCTGCACACGCAGTTTTTGTGTTTGCAAATAGAAAGTCTCAGAACTATGGTACCATTCCTCATTTTTGCAGATTGGTTCACTAATACTACAAATGCTGACAAACTGTTTCCCTTTCCTAGGGTGGTCCACTAATGCTATAGATGTTGACAAATTGGTCCCTACCTCTTATTGTCCAGTAGAGCTAATGAGAAATATATATAGGTGTGTATATGTATGGGTATATATAAAAATATAAATATACATATATATATATATATATATATATGTACCTATGGGAGTTTTATGTCTTAAAAGGAAAATCGAAGTCTTCAATCAGGTCCAAATTATTAACTGCAAACAAATAGTCTGGTGACCTGGAAACAAACGCTGGTATAAATACAGCCATATCCCTGAGTCTGCTTTTTCTCTTATCCCTCAGATCTGGCTGAGCAGACCTTTTAAGCAGTCTCTCATGATGGGCCACAGTATTAGCTCTCTGCTCGTCTTCCGTTCTGCGCTTAACCATCAGAACAAATGGAACAAAAGATTCAGGGTGATGAGATCAGTGAGGCGAAACTAAAATGTAGCATCAAGCTGCTAAGGATAAGGGATGAACTTCAGGAAAACTCTCGAATGGATGAGAAATTAAGGAGGTTGAATTAAGTGTATTGAAAGATGTATCTGCAAAGACATTTCTTCCTTGTTTCTTAATGATTTGCTCTAAGGGAAATTCAGTTGAGGGATCTTTTTCTTCCTTTGGCTTCTTGCTGTCTGTGTCTCAACAGGACCAGCTCAGCTCTGAGTGGGGCAGGGGCTTTTTGGAGATGAAGCTGAAGTTTTGGAAGGTTAGATTTTAAAAAAAAAAAAAAAATGTGGTTTTCTTAGAACCTGAACCGATTAGAGGAGTAAATGAGATACAAACTGCTGCCGGGCTCTGAATAGAAAATGATCTGTGAGTAAATTGAACAAGCCGGGAGACAGTAAATAGGCAATTAACATTCATTTCAGCAAATCTGCACCTGTTGGAGCTGAAAATACAAAGGGAAACATGAAGAGGAATGACAGAGAAGACCTGTCAAACACCCTACCATCGAAAGATATTAAACCCTGAGCTTCATGAAACCATGAGTGTAAATTATATGAAGCTGCAAATTTGGCCAGACATCAATAAAGATACAATCCAAAATGAAATCTTGTTTAAGCCACATTTTCTTTACTGAAGTCTGTCCGGGGAGTTGTCATGGAGTCGGTGCAATTGATGGCATTATTTTAGATGACTTTTGTCCTCAGGGATTTTTAAAGTCTTGATAGATCTTGTTTGGGGCAGGATTGTTCACAGCGAAAATTATTTAGGAGACACCCTTTTGCTATTACCTTTCTATTTTAGAGGACTTCCTCACCATCCCACAAAGACCCACTGCCTCCAGGGAGCCCATTGGAAATGTTAGGAACATGCTTTGAACTCTGTGCTCCTGGGAAGGGTGCCATGTTCCATACTTTTATGTCCTTGTCCTTAGGATTCCTTCACTGCCATCTACAATCTAAACATCTCTGATAAATCCAACTGCTTGGATGTATGACTGCTCTATGCACGTCTTGGCACCATTCTAACAGAGACTTCTAAACATGATTCCCTATGGCAAACATGAAATATATGTTTAGAAGTCTAGGCACCCATGGCCTTTAGAGAAGATACAGGCATCCTTCAGAGATATTACCGGTTCAGTTCCAGAACACTACAATAAAGTGAATAAAGAGAACCACACAAATTTTGGGGTTTCCCACTGGTTGTAAAAGTTATGTTTACACTATACTATGATCTGTTAAGTATGCAATAGCACTGATGTCTAAGAAACAACATATAAACAGGAATTTTAAAAATGTTGGTAAAGAATGTTAATAATCATCTGAGCCTTTAAGGAGTCATAATTTTTTTTTTTTTGGCTCGGGGAGGGTCTTACCTCAATGCTGATGGGTGTTGACTGATCAGGATGGTGGTTGTTGAGGATTGGAGTGGCTGCAGCATTCACTTAAAATAAAATAACAATGAGAGTTGCTGTATCAAATCACCCTTCCTTTCCAGAAAGATTTCTCTGCAATACTCAATGCATGTTAAATATAGAATTTTATCCACAGTAGAACTTTCAGAATTAGAGTCAATTCTCTCAAACTCTGCTGCTGCTGCTTTATCAACGAAGCTTATGTAATATTCTAAATCCTTTGAGGTCATTTCAACAATGTTTGCCACATCTTCACCAGGAATAGATTCCATCTCAAGAAACCACTTTGTTCATCCGTAAGAAGCAAGTCCTCTGTTCAAGTTGTGTCTTGAGATTCAGCAATTCGGTTACATCTTCAGGCTCCACTTCTGATTCTAGTTATTTTGCTATTTCTACCACATTTGCAGCTGCTTCCTCCACTGAAGTCTTGAGCCCCTTAAAGTCATCCATGAGGGTTAGAATCGACTTCTTCCGAACTCCTATTAAGGTTGATAGTTTGACCTTCTCCCATGAATCACGAATGTTCTCACTGGCATCTAGAATGGTGAGTCCTTTCCAGAAGGTTTTCAATTTGCTTTGCTCGGATCCATCAGAGGAGTCACTATCTATGTCAATTATAGCTTTAAGAAATGTATTTCTTTATTAATAATAAGACTTGAAAGTATAATTACTCCTTGTTCCATGGGCTGCAGAATAAATACGGTGTTAGCAGGTATCAAAACAACATTAATCTCCTTGTACATCTCCATCGTAGCTCTTGGATGACCAGGTGCACTGTTAATAAACAGTCATATTTTGAAAGGGATCTTTCTTTTCTCAGCAGTACTTTTTGACAGCAGACTTAAAATATTTGGTAAACCTTGTTGTATAAACAGATGTGCTTTCTGTTGGGCTTTATTGTTTCTTTTATAGAGCATAGGCAGAGTGGATTTGGCGTCATTCTTAGGGGCCCTGGGATTTTAAGAATAATAAATGAGCACTGGATTCAACCTAAAGTCACAGGCTGCAGTAACCCCTAACAAGAGAGTCAGACTGTCCTTTGAAGATTTAAAGCCAGGCATTTACTTCTGGTCTCTCTATAACACTGGTGGCATCTTCTTTCCATAGCAGGCTGTTTCATCAGCATTAAAAATCTGTTGTTTAGTATAGCTACCTTCATTATCTCAGCTAGATCTTCTGGATAACTTGCTGTAGCTTCTACATCAGCACCTGCCGCTTCACCTTGCACTTTTATGTTATGGAGACAGCTTCCTTCCTTAAACTTCATGAACCAACCTCTGCCAACTTCCAACTTTTCTTATGTAGCTTCCTTGCCTCTAGAAGCCTTCGTAGAATTGAAGAGAGAGCTTTTCTCTGGAATATCTTTGGCTTAAAGGCTTGATCTTCTATATAGGCCACTCAAACATTCTCCACGCCAGCAATATGCCTGTTTTGCCTTCTTAACATTCATGTGTTCACTGGAGTAGCACTTTCAATTTCCTTCAAGACTTTTTCCTTTTCATTCACACCCTGGCACAAGAAGTCTAGCTTTCAGCCTATCTGTGTGCTTAAAATACATTCTAAGTGTAATCATTTCTAGCTCTTGATTAAAGGAAGAGGCATGATACTCTTCCTTTCCAGTTGAACACCTCTAGGCCATTCTGTGTTATTAATTGGCCTCATTTCAATGTTGTCGTGTCTCAGGGAATAGAGATGCCTGAGGAAAGGGACAGAGATGGGGGAAGGGCAGCCCCAGGGAGCAATCAGACACACACAACATTGATCAGTTAAGTTCACTGTCACTATGAGTGTGTTTTGTGGTGCCTCAAAACAATTACAATAGTAACATCAAAGATAACTGACCACAGATCACCATAAGCGGTATTATAATAATAATAATAATAAAGTTTGAAAATATTGAGAGAATTAACAAACTGGGACACAGAGACATGAAATGAGCACACGCTGTTGGAAAAACGGTGCTGATAGACTTGTTCTGCACAGGATTGCCACAGACGTTTAATTGGTAAAAAAAAAAAAAAAAAAAAATATGCCGTATCTGTGAAGGGCACTGAAATGATGTGCAAAAACAGGAGGTATGTCTGTGTTCTGGCGCAGGTGCCATTTGGCTTTTGTTAATCACATGGAATAGGTAAGCAACTGCTTCTGCCTGAGGGAGTCCTCTGTGACAGAAAGCGCCCTTGCTATAAAGAACCCAAGACGAGAGGACAGTGGATAAGAAAGTACCTCCTCTAAAGACAATTTAGATAATTAAACATCTCTCTAATTCTGACATTATTTATATGTTCTCGGTTTTTTAATTTTATTTATTTATATATTTTTATTCCAGCATACTATGGGGATACAAATGTTTAGGGTTACATATATTGCCTTTGCCCCACCTAAGTCAGAGTTTCAAGTGTGTCCATCCTCAGGACAGTGCACACCACACCCATTCGGTGTGAATACACCCATCTCTTCCTCCCTTCCCATTTGCCTGAGACCTGATGAATGTTATTACTATATGTGCACGTTAGTGCTGATCAGTTAAAACCAATCTGATGGTGAAGTCCATGTGGTGCTTGTTTTTCCACTCTTGTGATACTTCCCTTAGTAGAATGGGTTTCAGCTCTATCCAGGATAATACAAGAGGTGCTAGATCACCATTGTTTTCTGTGGTTGAGTAGAACTCCATGGTATGCATCTATCACATTTTATTAATCCACTCACGTACTGGTGGGCACTTGGGTTGTATCCACATGTTTGCGATTGTAAATTGTGCTGCTATAAACATTCGAGTGCAGGTGTCATTTTTATAGAATGTAGCTTTTCCCATTACATAGATGCCCAGTAATAGGATTGCTGGATCAAATGGTAGCTCTACTTGTAGCTCTTGAGGTATCCCCATATTGCTTTTCACAGAGGTTGTACTAGTTTGCAGTCCCAGCAGCAGTGTAGCAGTGTTCCTGTCTCTCCACATCCATACCAATATTTATTGTTTTGGGACCTTTTGACAAAGGCCATTCTCACTGAATATAAGTGATATCTCATTGTGGTTTTGATTTGCATTTCCCTGATGATTATATATTCTCATTCAATAGGAAGAAGAATGAGCCAGAATTATCTTCTAAGACTATTATTTATGACTTGATACTATATATATCAACCTATACTCAATGGAATATTTGTGTTCCGGGAGATGGTAACAGGTATTCTTCACAAGCAATGAACTTTTAGGAAATTGTGTTTATTTATGTTATCTTTTGAAAATTAATAGTATATAACCTAGTGAAATTTATAAAAATAGATAAATAAATCCCAACATCATTAGCTTCAGAAGGGACTTTGTCATTGCAGTTTGGGTAATGTTGGTTTGGTTTATAGTTTGGGGCACAGTTTTATCCATTTTCTTGCTGGGGAATCATATTTATTGTCCACAAGAAGGGCAACTAGATAGCCCAAGTCTTGACTACCCTAAATACTAGCTGCCTGTTCTTCTAACCCAATTGGTAACTCCATTTCCAGCCTGAGCACAGTGACTACAGGCTCCGAGAACCTGGTTTCCTGGCAGGATTAACCTCCTTCATCTTTGCTTGCCTAGTACTTACTACCATGTCCTTTAGAAGTAAAACATAAGTCAGTTCCTACATATATTCACCCAGGGATTTTTCACCTGATCACACAGGCATACAGTATAGGTATCCAGCACTAAGGAAAAACCTTAGGTAAAACAAAGCTAGACTCTTACCAATGCTTATCTCTGCAATTCCTTAAAACAACCCTGCAAAGAAATAGTTCTTTCTTCCAGCTTAGTTTTGTTAGTTCACTTCAATCATTTCCACAGACCAGCTTGAGCCATTTGCTTCCTAAAGTCTTGCAGACTCTAACACAGCAGTGTCCTTTCCTTTTTATGTGAACTCCCAGTCATGAGGTTCAAGTTGGTTCAAGTTGGTTACTTCCTATGCCCAGAAAGCACGAGGCTCCAAAGTGTGACGTCCAGCAGCACTTTGTTTCTGAAGATGCAGTGTCTCCTCTGGGGACAGGAAGGGCAGTGGAGCAGTTGCCCAAGCCCAAGTAGAGCTATGCCTGGCACATCCATGCAACCCAGCTGGAAATCAGGAAACCCGTAGAAGCAAAGACAAGGTCAGCACTACAGAAAAGTCTTATATTTCCTCCTGCTAGGCCTCCCTACTTTCAGCCTTGTTCCCCTCCACTCCATTTCTCATGTGAAAACCAGAGTCACCTTTTATAAAGCTAAAGCAGCAACCTGCTTCCCCACGTCCCCACCCTGTACCAGCTTCCTAGAGCTGCTGCAACAAAGTACACAAACTGGGTGGACTTACAATAACAGTAATTTATTCCTTCATAGTTATGAAGACCAGTAGGCTGAAATCAAGAAGTCAGAGGGGCTGGTTCCTTCTGAGGGCTGTGAGGGAGAATGGGTTGCATGCTTCTCTCCCAGCTTCTGGTGATAGCCAGAAATTTCTGGCATTCCTTGAATTGTACTTGCATCACTCCAATCTGCCTCCATCTTCACTCAAGATCCTCCCTGTGTCTCTGTCTTCACAAGGCCATCTTGTTACGAGGACACCACATCATACTGGAGCCCACCCTACTCCAGTATGACCTCATCATGACGAATTCCATCTGCAGTGACCCTATCTCAAAGTATGCTTCCATTCTGAGTTAGTTCAACAAATTGTTTTTAGTGGACGTAATTCAATACTTCTCCCCAGTCAAAACTCTTCAATGGCTCTCATTGAGTTTAGGATAAAATCCAAAGCTGGAAATACAGGGCATTTCACGACTCATCCCTTCCTGTTTCTCTAGCGTCTTCACCCACACTCCAAATTCCAGTTATACAGAACTGCTTGCTGTTTCCCTGTGTATATTGTATTCTCTCTTGCATTATCACACACTGTAATAATGATAAATGGCATTTATAGTACACTTTTATGCGTCAGACACATGATTAATACATTAATTTTTAGGTCGGTAATTCCATTTACTTCCATTTTGCAGAGGAGGCAATTTAAACCCAGAGAACTTAAGTAAATCCCCACGTGGGTAGGGCATAATGGAGGCAGGATGAGTAGTACCCAGACAGCCTAGATTCGGATGTCTTGGTCTTAAAACTATGTTATATGGGATTTCAGATACAAGTTTGGGAGAGACCATCAAAGGAGAAATCCTTCTCGTTCTTCAAGATTCAGTTTAGTAGGTCCCTTTTAAAAAAATATTTCCCTCATTCCAAATTGTATGTCCCTCCAACTTTATTCTGATTTTGGTACCCCTAATATTTGTTCCCTGATCGCTCTGTGTATCTATGTAACCTGAACACTTCCCAGGGCCCACGTGATTCAGTCTCTGCATTCAGTCTCATTTTTAGAAAGTGCAGCCAGCCACCAAAAGTAATTAAAAACAAACTCCATTTTTTATTTGTGACTTGTGAAGAACACAAAAGCGAATCCAATTAATAATCCACAATTCTCCAAAGCTTCTGTCTGGACAACCTTAGTCTCTCATTCCCCACAGCTGTGGCAGGGCCTTTCATTCATTTCCCCAATTAAAAAGAATAAAACCCCAATACCCAGACCACCTGACTTATTCTTTCTCTTTGTCCACATTTTATTTTTACTCACATTTTGTCTTGTAGATTTTTTTGGTGTTTCCATATTTTTCTACTGCAGACAGAAATCTTCAAGGCATCACTTTCATGTTAAGAAATCCTGTCTTCATCAGCCTCTATTAAAATATTTCTCGTGTTATATATTATCACTCACTACCCAAGCATACTTTATTCTAGTATTTTCTCTCATGTGGGAAAACTTAAATGGCCATTAACTCTCTTCCTAATTAATTTTAAAACTTCAGTGTTTCAATCAATGCAAACTTAAGCCCAAGCATCAAGCTGGTAATATTGATAATATGCATTTATAATTACATATTCCAGCTAACTATAAAATCTGTTATTACACTAATAAAATGTATGAAACTCCTTAACCAGCCAGGAATGTGGGGCAGCTGCACCACCAGCACTTGCCATTTCACAGTTGTTGCCAGGCCGTGCAAATTAACGTGTAAAAGAAGTAACACAAGGTGTCAGGATGCTGTTTTTGCATAAACTCATGATATATTTTTTAATTAAACACTAAATTTCTATGCAAAATTGTTGTGTTATGAGAACACAACAATTAGAGAACTATATACCAAGCCAATGTGTAGAATAAAAGCATAGTGGAAGTTTTAAAGTGCCTGAGAGCAGCCATAATCAATAGGCCCTTCCTTCATGCACAAAATACACGTTACCATTTCAAACCTGGGTGTACATATTCCATACAGTATAAAAAGTGAAACTTATAAGGGTGGTACTCCTTTGAGGGAGGAGATAGGCATCTTGGACTGTTGTATAAAATGATTGATATAAATTGCTCACTAAGTAGTAGGTAGCATCACTGTGTTTGTAGGATGAAAAACCACGCAGGTCTATCCAAGAGGGAGCAGAAGAGCTTGAGTACACAGCAAAGGAAGAAACAGAAGCCAATACCAGAGCCAAGAAACAGCCTCAGTTAATACAGGGGGAAGACTCCAGTATGGGCAGGAGCCAGTTGGATATCCCGATCCCCAAGTTGTGCTGCTAGGTGGTGAGGAGGCCACAGCTGAAGTTCCCAGCAGAGCCTCTATTCCAACCCTTTCTAGTCTTCCTTGGCTTCAAGTGGGAGCCAAGTGGACCATATGGGAATTGACCTGCATTTTAGTCCCTCTTGGGCCACTCAAAGCCCCACTGTGCTGCTCCCTCCCTCCCTCTGCACTCAGCAGTGCTCTGCATCCCATTGTCTATGCCCTGCTCATTCTGCCCTGAATGTCTTCATTCCCATTTCTTTCATGCCTCCCACCACCACAGAATCCTGAATTCTGACTTTTCTTCCACTTTTTTATCCATCCATGTAAACTACTTGCTTATTACAGATTTCCCATTATGCAGAATTTCTATGTAGCGTTTTTTAAAATCATTTGCATGCAAAATAGTTGCATTTTATTTGAGAGATGGAATCCTGAAGGCCATACAATTTGAAATATGCATTTATAAAGCTAATCCTGTCAAATGATGGGAGATATCTCTGTTTAACAGCTAAAGTGGCACTGCCATGTGGTGGTCACAATGTCAACATGGCTCATTCAGCCTGCCAACTTTGGAATTCTATGATTCTTGAACTAAAAATTCAATTCAGGCATTTGCATAACTTTATATTATGCTCGTAAAAAATCAGAATTCATTCGTATTTTAATGGCATAACTTTGAATTTGCATATTTCACAATTATATTCATACAATTATATATTACATGGTGGTAGGGCTATTCATTTCAGAGGTAAATTGAGGTCTTGGAAAGACCTCAAGAAGGTCTAAAGAAAGGTGAAAACAATAAATATCTGTCCAGTTATCTGAGTTGTGCAAGCTATTCTTATGCAAAAAATTGTTGAGGAGGGAAATGACATGATTCTGGGGGTGACTCAGCAAATAAGAAACTAGAACCTACCAACTTACAGAATGACATGCAGAAGGCAGCAGGCAAAGTCTGACCCCTCAGAGAAACAGTCCTGTTTGTATACAAATCAGTAGAAGTTCTCTTCAATTTTACAATTTCTAAAAGTTCAAATAAAAAAATATTTTCTTCAAACACAAACAAGACTTAAGAATTAAGCTCTTGAAATAATTAAACCACGCCTTTCCTGGTTTAAAAAAAATGGCAAGGAGAGAAACCAATCAGTGGTGTGTAATCTTGTCAGAATAGTCACTCAACTTTTCCATGAGTGAAGGACTGTTGCATTACTTTTTAAATTCTTCCTCCAAATTAGGCAACACTTTTTACAATTAAATTTGTGAAACTTTTAAGAACAGACAAGTTCTTTTTCCTTTGTTTTTTCTGCTATTTAGAAGGAGCACAGTTGATCGTAGAGTAAGAGCTACGCTGGCAATAATAATCTCGCCCTCCTATTTCTTTAATCATGACTAATGTTTATGCAAACTATTTTTATAGGTGCTGTGAGTATTCAAAGAGGAATAGCACAGTATCTTTGTCCTAAAAGAACTCACAGAACCACAAAGAACTATGGTAAACAAGAGAGTTCTTGTATTTTAAGATAACGCTTTGTATCTCTGGTCTTACTGTAGAAAAGATTAAGAAGAGAGGTTAATAGGATAAATTCAAAAAGGAACTTTAGAAACTTCAGAAAGCTAGGCCAGATACATGCATTCTAGCACACACTTTATGAAATAGTTTCATATCATTATCTGAAATTTATTTTCACTATAACCCTGCAAGAGACTAGATGGTAGTATTTTTAATTTTAACTGTAAAATAGGCAGATACTTTAACCGGGCTCGCAGGCTAGATAAAACAAAGGTTAGAATCAAATCCAAAGCTGGACTCTCATATCCATTCTCCTTCCATTATACCACAGAGGCCTTTTAGGACAACAAAGATGTGAAGGAACCAGGAAAGAATTAGGCTACTTCTGATGGACGAAACTGAATTATCAAAGGCATGGTGATTTCTAACACATGGATGACGTAAAGAATTGAAAGAAGCTGAAATGATAGCTCATGACCAAGTCACAGGTATACTTTTTAAGTCAATTTGGTGGGCAAAAGAGAGCTAGCCCATCCACAAATATATAAACTAATGTTTTGGGGAAAACCTACTATATTTTAGAAATTATATTAGGCATTAAAGACAGAGAAGGAAATTTAAAGAAAACCTTGATCCTTGCCATCAAGATGCTAATAAAATAGCAGAAAGACATATACAGAAATGACTGTATTACATTAGCGAAATTTCCATAATGAACATAAACGTCAGGTGCAATAACAACATAAGGAAATAATTTGCTCAATCTATCTTGAACTACTGAAGGATTCTGAACAGGAGAATAATATTACCCTGGCCACAAGGTGTAAAGAAAGATAGCAGAGATAAATGATTGGTGGCCTAGTTACCAGTGTGTGATCACACAGTCCAGGAGACCCAAGGAGGGCCTGAGAAGAGTTCAAATGGCAGAAGTGGGAATTGAAAGAAGGAAACAGATCTGAGATTGTGTAGGGAAAGCCTAAAGTATTTGAAACTGTCTGTGAGTGTAGAAAGACAGAAAAAGCTGGAAAGTCTGGGGGTAGAGGGAGTGGAATCTCAGATAATGGTAGATATGGTGACAATTAAGAGTTTGCTTCTGGATACTGTTGAGATTCAGGCACGATTTCCATGCAGAGATTTCCACAGGACATTTGGAAATACTGATGAACAGTTTAGGAAGGAAGTTAAAAGTTTACACATCTGTACATGTATCACATTTGAAGGTACAAAAATAGAATGATATCATCAAGAGAGAGATCTTGCAGAGAAAATAAGCTGAGAACAGAAACCGAAGAATAGATAGTGATAAAAATGAAAACCAAGAAAGTTCAGCGTTTTCCAAAAGAGAGCAAGTGAGCTTCAAGCAAGGGATGAATAACTTTTTCCAATACTTATGAAGTCAGATATAGAAGACTCGAGTGAAAAAGTAATTTACTTTAGCGAGCACAAGACCATAAATGACCTTTAGGATGAGAACAGAACTCGGCAGAACACGCGGGAGCCAGATTGCAAGGGATTAAAGAGGCAGTGGTGGGTAAAAATCCAACTGCTCTTTAGTGAAATGAAAGATTGACAGAAAAATAGTCCAAAACTATACTTACTGAGTATCTTTCTCAAGACATTCAGGCAAAAAAAGAGAAAAATACAAGACTTGCTTTCATATCCACTGGCTGGATATTGGTAGAAGAAAGGTACCCAGGTAAGAAGGCTGGCTGTCCATGACTCTGTCCTTATGCCATCTTAGTCCATTGACAATGGGCTGACCCCAGGGTCAGAGGGAGGTGGGAGAAGAAGAAGAACTTTTGCCAGAGAAGAAATACTTTATATTTGCATTATTTTTAGAATCTAATTTTAAATTTTGGTGCCCTCCAAATTTTGGTTCCCTGATGAATAGCTCTGAAGATCTGACCCCAGAATTTTTTTCTGGGTGGTTCAGATGAGTAGCAAATTAAACAGTCATGGGTATCAAATTAAAGCATATTGCCTTGTTCTGATGTTGTTTATTTATTTTGTTTTTCATTTGTTTTGTTGTTAGAGTTTCAGGGTGGAATTTTCTTTACTATTTGTTTTTGAAGACTAGGAGGAAGTGATATCTGTGGGTAGGATGGGGTCTTTGGAGAATGAATTGCTCAGGATTAGAGAAAGTGGATAACTGATGCATTACAGTCAGCAGGGGAGCGAGCTGGAGGAAATGGAATAAGGGCTTGGGGAAAGGTGTTCAGCTTTGAAGACAAGGAAAAAGGGAAAATGAGAGAGATTAAGCAAAGAAAATGGAAGATTTTGAAGCAGAGAAGAAAGTTGAAAGAATGCATATCAAGAAAGCTTGACCTTGGTTATGAAAGAGTCAAGACTGTCTGCAAAGAGATCAAGTCAGAATCAGAAGTCAGAGCTTGAGGTCCTCAAAGAAGATTTGAAGCAGTCTTTGAAGTGAGAACAGAGCAGCAGGAAGGGCCCTTAGGCAAACATTCAGTTGAGAATCTGTTTGCACTTTCCAGGTGGAAGGCAAGAGGTACAGAATCCATATGCCACATCCTGAATCCCAAGTTTTGTGCTTGGGAAAGTTTCCTTTCCCCCTAGAAACTTCAGGAAACTGTTTTTCCAAAGTCCATATCAGACTTCCCTTACAAAGTAATCCAAGAAAACACTCTTGCATCTGTGTTGCAGATCTTTGTTTCCCTACAAAGAGGGAGAGAGGCAACAGCAGTAGCTTTTTTGTCAAAATTCCTGTAGATTTTATTGCTGCATAACAAATGACCGCAAACCTAGCAGCTTAAAACAAAACATGTATTATCCCACAAATTCTGTGTGTTAGAAATCCAGACACAGCTTAGCTAGGTCCTGTGTTCCTGGCTCTCTCACAAGGCTGCAATCAAGATGCCAGCCATGGTCAGGATTTTATCTGGAGTTCAACTGGGAAAGAGTCTCCTTCCAAGGGGACAGGAGTTTTGCCAGGATCCAACTCCTGGCAGATTGTTGGACTGAGGGCCTCAGCTCCTTGGTGGCTGTTGGTCAAAGGCCAGCCTCAATTCCCTGCCACCTGGGCCTCTCCATTTGGCAGCTTGCTTCATCAAAGCCAGCGAGGGAAAGAGTCAATCTAGAGAGTCTACTAACAAGATGGGAGTCACGGTCTTATGTAGCATAATCAGGCAGTGACATCCCATCACCTTTAACATATTCTATTGATAGAAGCAAGCCACAGGTCTGTCCTGCACTCAAGGGGAGGAATTACCCAAGGCATGTTTACCAAAAGATGGGGATAGATAGGGACCATCTCGGAGTATGTCTGTCATGGCTCCTCTATCTTAAGGGAATAGCATTCTCTACTGTGGCAGCCAAGTGACCTAAAGAACCATAAAGACAGCAAAATGAGAATGATGTAGGCATTCAAATTGTGAATTCTCACATTTCACATTCGTGGGAAAGAAAAATTTCAAACATTTGTATGTTGACATGAATGTAATCAATAAGATTTATTCTGGAACTGGACATCGGGTGATAAAAGTAGTTTAAATTCAGGAAAATTATAGGTTTTACTATTTATACATACCTATTATTTTATTTTATTTCTTTTGTGGAGATGGGGTCTCTCTATTTGCTCAGGCTGGTCTTGATCTCCTGGCCTCAATTAAATCTCCTGCCACAGCTTCCCAAAGTGTAATCTGGGATTACAGGCATAAACTAACGTGCCTGGACATATACCTATCTGTTCTTGATGAAGAATAGAGATCTGTCCTTTCTAAAAAAGAAGCATGATGATGGATGATTATAGCAAAAGCAAAATGTTAAAAATGTAATACCTTATCACTTGTTTAGCATAAATGACATCTGTTGGATTCAGTTAGAAACTTGCATTTAAATGCTGGGTGAAAACATAAACTAAAATGTAGACATGAATGGGGAACACAAGATGCCAGTGGTTTTACATATATGCTTATTTAACTATTAAAGCATAGTATCACAAAGTATCACAAAGTGCTATCTATTTTTCTAAGCTACAAGGATAGCCATCTCTAAACACCAACATTGGTAAAAAGAGAATAATATAAGGCATGTTTTCCACCTCATCCCCTACTCCTCCCACTCTTTTCCTAGTATATCAGAGTCAACAAAAAACTTGGGTAAATACTTTTGAACTTTCCCCCCCCCAAATACATATGTGAATATATGTATAAGTATATAATATATAAATAAATATATATTTTCCCCTAAATCAATAAAAAGACAAACTAAAACAAACAAAAAAAAACTAGGAAAGGATAAAATAGAAATTCACAAAATAAATACAATTTGGGCAAGAAACACTTAAAAAGATATGCAGTTTCACTAGTATTTAGGGATATAACATAAATGACAAAAGGCTACATTTTTCAGCTATAATTTAGCAAATATATTCATAGTATCCAGTATTGGCAAGTGTGTGAGAAAAATGTTATTATTCTGCACTGTGGAAGAACAATTTGGCATGGTTTATCAAAATTTTAAATGTTAAAATCTAATTGCCATGGTTATTTTGCTTCTTGAAATCAATTGAAATCTATCTTAATGATTTGTTTGCAAAGGTACACACAGATACACAGATGTGTGTGTTTTACTGTAGCATTGTTTCTTAAAGTTCAATTCCAGAAACCATCCAAGTATTCTTCAATAATAAAGTATTGAGTAAATTATTGTATAGGTATAAATGGAATGTTTCATAACATTTAAATAGAATGAGGTAGCCATATATTAATCTATGTATATTATATATATATTAATATATGTATATATATTAATATATGTGTAGTGACAGAGAAAAATTCCAAAACATATGATTAAAAGAAGTCATAAAACATCTAAAATATTTATAATGTGTATAATACTATTTATTTAAAAAATATTAAAGTATATTTGTATGTGTTTGTGTGTGTGTGTGTGTATATATAACATATATACATATATGTAAACGTAGAGGAAAAGTATGGAGAGATAGACGTCAAATGTTTCTATGGCTAATTATGTTAATGAGGTTAATTCTGAGATTCTTGGAGTGACTGGAGGAGAGAATGAAATAAAAGTATCAGTTATTGCTCTGTATGTGTCTTGAGTGCTTGAATTTTTAACAGGCAGATACGCTGCATGTATTACATATAATATTTAAACTAAGAAAATAGTGTTTTAAAAAAAGTAATTTAATAGTGACATTCAAAGAGAACTGAATCCTGGGTATTTTTCAGATGAGTAGCCAATTTTCTGCCTGCTAGCTAGAGTAAGCAAATCTCCATCCTCACTGATCTACTTAATTAGAACGGGGGTGACAGCCAGAGGAGGGGAAGTTTGCATTCCTGCATGGATCCCATAGTAGGAATCGCTGTTTGTAGGCACCGACAGAGGGCATGGGAGTGAATCCTAAGAGGTCCATGATGCTGGATCTGTGTGATTTATTATTCAGTTCGAACCTCTAAAGAGAGGAATAAGACCTCGTTGTCAACTCTGATTTATATTCTCTCATTTCGCAATTCAATGAGCAAATCAGGTGGGTATTGCCGAAAACTGGTTATGGATTTCACCCAAAGACGTATAATTGTGTTTGTATTCAAAGTTTCCGTTTCATTCGCTTCATGCAATTTTTTTATTTTTAGCCCTTTTATTTAATTTCTATTTATGTATTTTCTTCACTCACTCAGACCCGAATGACAGGAGGTAGCTGCTTAATATTTAAGCCATTTTTCATGCATCCAGTTGGTTCGATTTGGGGCCTGTCTCTCACCACTCTAGAAATAGGTGAGCCGCTTGCAAATCCCCACCCTCTGCCCAACACTGTATCTATTCTGAGCTACTAAACCACTGTCAGTCTCCTGCAGAAGGTAAAGTTTTCCTCTCTACATCTGGAAGCAAGAGAAATAAAATTCAGAACATGATTGGCTTTAGCTGTAATTTAGGTTCCACTTCTATTTAAGAAGTGGGATGATGCAGACCTCTGTTGGAATTATGCCAGCTGCATGGATTAAAAAGTGTTTGTGTTCGTCGACTTCTTCATCAGCAGTGAGGTACTACATCTTTTAGAAAAAGCATTATCTATAGAACCTGGGGAAAGTGGGAATTTACAAGGGTGCATTGGTAAAACCTAAACATCTATTTCTTCCCCCAAAATAAGTCCCCACAAAATGTAAACATTCATATCCTTTAACCAGTAATTCCATTCTGTAAATCTCTTCAAAAGAAAAGAAAACAAAATGTGGAAAAGGCATTATGCACTAAGAGGACCATCAAGCAGTATTTATAATAGTAAAACACTGAAAGCCACTAGACTCCAGTCCTAGGATGCAGATTTTGTAAATGTTTAGATTTAGTCTTAAAGTACTATATAGAGATTAAAATGTTTGGTAATGAAAATGATTTAGCAACATGAAAAATACTTACGTTAGTAGTGAAGAAAGAAGATGCAAATTAGTAGATATGCTGTGGTGAAAGCAATGCGAAACAGATGCATGAGAAATAGACCAAGAAGAAATGAAATAATATATTGAAAGAAAAAAAAGAAAATGCCATAATTTTATTTTTCAAATGTTTATAGTATTCATATGTGTTTGATTAAAAGCTTGTATAGGCCGGGTGCGGTGGCTCACGCCTGTAATCCTACCTCTCTGGGAGGCCGAGGTGGGCGGATCGTTTGAGCTCAGGAGTTCGGTACCAGCCTGAGCGAGAGTGAGACCCCATCTCTACTATAAATAGAAAGAAATTAATTGGGCAACTAATATATATAGAAAAAATTAGCCGGGCATGGTGGCACATGCCTGTAGTCCCAGCTACTTGGGAGGCTGAGGCAGCAGGATTGCTTGAGCCCAGGAGTTTGAGGTTGCTGTGAGCTAGGCTGACGCCAGGGCACTCACTCTAGCCTGGGCAATAAAGTGAGACTCTGTCTCAAAAAAAAAAAAAAAAAACTTGTATAAACGGAGCACACTGTATGGAGGAGAGACACGCTTGTAGCCCTGGCTTGGGCAAGGCAAACGCATTCCATGTAACCAAAATGTTTGTACCCTCATAAGACCCTGAATTAAAAAAAAAAAAAAACTTTTATAACCTAATAAAACATATTCTTTAAAATGATTAGTTCCTTTTAAGCAAGCAGTAAGCTGGAGTAAGGATCATATATTCTTATACCAAATCTACAAGCTTCTCTATTCACAGTTTCATATTCTCATTTTCCCTGCCCTTATGCCCAACACACAAACACACACACACATACATACACACATATCACAGATATGCACATGCCAACAAGCACGTGCACACACATGCACACTCCTCAAAAAAAAAAAAAACATAGAAGCTGTAGGCATTCATATATTTTTTTAGTCATTGTGGGAATTTCTTGCAAGGAAACATCAGGTTGGGAGATCCAAAGTGGCTAGACCATTTTGCATTCCCACCAGGATGAATGACAGTTCCTGTTGCTCCACATCCTCACCAGCATTTGGTGTTCTTGGTGTTCTGGATTTGGGGCTTTCTAATGGGTGTAGAGTGATATCTCATTGTTGCGTTAATTGGCATTTCCCTGGTGACATATGATGTAGAGCATCTTTTCATATGCTTGTTTTCCATCTTTGTATCTTCTTTACTGAAATATTTATTAAAATCTTTGGCCCATTTATCAAGTGGGTTATTTTCTAATTTTTGAATTTTAGGAGTTTTTTTTTTTTTTAGTAATTTGAATAACAGTCCTTTATCATATATGTCTGTTGCAAGTATTTTCTCCCACTCTATGGCTTGTCTTTTTATTGTCTTGGCAATGTCTTTTGCAGAGCTGAAATTTTTAATTTTAATTAAGCCCAGCTTATAAATTCTTCTTTAATAGATTGTGCCTTTGGTGTTTTATCTAAAAAGGCATCCACAAACCCAAAGTTATCTAGATTTTTTCCTATGTTATCTTCTAAAAGTTCGAGAAATTTGTGATTTACATTTAGATCTGTGATGTATTCTTTTTCTTTATCACAAATCATCAAATAATGTGATCCATTTTAAGTGATTTTTTTGGTGAAGGTGTAAGGTTTGTGTCTACATTCATTTTTTTTGCATATGAATGTCCAATTGTTTCAGCACCATTTATCAAAAGACTATCTTTTCTCCATTGCATTGCTTTTGCTCATTGTCAAAGATCAGTTGGATATATTTATGTGGGACTATCTCTTGGCTCTTTATACAGCTCCATTGTTCTATCTGTCTATTATTTTACCAATACTACACCGTCATGATGACTGTAAGTCTTGAAGTTGGGTAGTGTCAGTTTTCCAGCTTTGTTCTTCTTCAATATTGTGTTGGCTGTTCTGATCTTCTGCCTCTCCATATAATCTTTAGAATCAGTCTGCCAATATTCACAAAATAAATCGCTTAGATTTTTATTGGGTTTTGAAGAAGCTCTCTTCTCTTCCTAGTTTGCTGAGATTTTTTTAACATGAATTGGTGTTGGATTTTGTCAAATGCTTTGTCTGCATCTATTGATATGATCATGTGAGCTTTCTTCTTTAGCTTGTTGATGTGATGGATTACATTAATTGATTTATTAGTGGCAAACTCACACATATCTGGGACAAATCCCACTTGGTTATTCTGTACAATTCTTTTTATGCATTGTTTGCTTGATTGGACAATACTTCGTTAAGAATTTTTGCATCTATGCTCATGAGAGAGATTGGTCTGTAGCTTTCTTTTCTTGTAATTTCTTTGTCTGCTTTTGGTATCAGGGTATTAGCTTTATAGAATGAGTTAAGAAGTATTCCCTCTGCTCTTGTTTTCTGAAAGAAGTTGTGTAGGATTGGTATATTTTCTTCCTTAAATATTTGGTAGAATTCACCAGTGAACCCATGTGGGCCTGGTGTTCTGCTTTATAAGGTTATTAATTATTGCTTCAATTTCTTTAGTAGATACAGGCCTATTCAGATTGTCTATTTCTTCTTCTGTGAGTTTTGGCCAAGTGTTTCTTTTAAGGAATTGGACCATTTTGTTTATGTTATCAAATTTGCGGGCATAGGATTGTTCATGATATTTCTACATTGTTCTTTTAATTTTCATGAGATCTGTAATGATGTCCCTCTTTCATTTCTGATATTAGGAATTTTTTTTCCTTTTTTTGTTGTTAGCCTGGCTTGAGGCTTACCAATTTTATTGACCTTTTCAAAGAAATAGCTCTTGGTTTCATTGATTTTCTCAATTGATTTGCTGTTTTCAATTTCACTAATTTCTTATCTAAATTTAATTCGTTTTTATCTTCTGGTTACTTTAGTTTTAATTTGCTTTTCTTTTTCTAGATTCCTAAGGTGGAAATTTTGATGACTGAATTTAGATTCTTCTTCTTTTCTAATAATGCATGCATCCAAAGCTATAAATTCCACTCTAAGCTCTGCTTTTTTTGCATCCCACAAATTTTAAGAAGTTGTATTTTTATTTTCATTTAGTTTGGTTTTTTTACGTCTCTTGTGATTTCTTCTTTAAACTCATGTGTTATTTAGTAGCATGTTGTTTAATCTCCACATATTTTAGAATTAGACTTTTTTTTAGCTATCTTTCTGTTATCAACTTCTGGTTTAATTCTTCTGTGGTCTGACAGCAGACACTGCATGCATTCTATCTTTTCAATTTGTTAAGCTATAGTTTATGGGCCAGGATGTGATCTATCTTGGTGAATGTTCCATATAAACTTGAGAAGAATGTGTACTATGCTGTTGTTTTGTTTTGCCTCTGAATCTCTTACAATTTTGTCTTGATAGCTGGACATTATGCACTGAGTAAAAGGAATTAATATAAATAGACCTTTAGTAATGAGTTGGTTAGCTAGGGGGAGAGAGGTGTTCTATAGTTTCATATTAGGTCTCAGTCTTTCCGTGCGTCTGAACCTCTGGATTGCGAACTTGAAATATACTTCTCACCCCCTCCAATGGGACAGATGGTGACTGAAGGGTGTTTCCCTTCCTCTGAGTGGGAGGCTGGAGTGGGCTGGGGTTGAGTATTTTCCTTCCTCCACATGGAAAGCAAGAGCCAATTGGAAGTGAGTATTACCCTTCCCATGTCAGTTAGGCTCTGGTAAAAGAGCTCCTCTTTGGTGCAGACGTTTCTAAGAAAAACAGAATATTCTGGAATATTTCAAAATCGTTTCTTTTCCATTGCCCCTAAAGGAAGCACAAGAAGATTTTCCCCAGCCGGGTGCGGTGGCTCATGCCTGTAATCCTAGCACTCTGGGAGGCCGGGCCGGGAGGATTGCTCGAGGTCAGGAGTTCGAAACCAGCCTGAGCAAGAGCAAGACCCCCGTCTCTACTATAAATAGAAAGAAATTAATTGGGCAACTAATA
Source organism: Mirza zaza (assembly GCA_008750895.1). Lineage (NCBI taxonomy): Eukaryota > Metazoa > Chordata > Mammalia > Primates > Cheirogaleidae > Mirza > Mirza zaza. The sequence continues at coordinate 60,177 of VSMD01104590.1, forward strand.
TATACAGAAAAAATTAGCCGGGTGTGGTGCCGCATGCCTGTAGTCCCAGCTACTTGGGAGGCTGAGGCAGCAGGATTGCTTGAGCCCAGGAGTTTGAGGTTGCTGTGAGCTAAGCTGACGCCACGGCACTCACTCTAGCCTGGGCAACAAAGCGAGACTCTGTCTCAAAAAAAAAAAAAAAAAAAAAAAAGAAGAAGAAGATTTTCCCCCCACTATTCACTGTGAGAATGTTTATGTCTTGGTAAGCTTCTGGAGGTAAAATTCACAAATGTGTGGGGACCCGCCTTCCCCCATAACTGGGTTCCTCTGGGGTTTTAACTCTCAGACCAGTCCAGGCTGAGCCTTCAGTAATTCATCAACTATTGCTCAGGATTTCTTATCCCAGCATGGGGTCCCACAGAGGTTGCTACTTACAGGTTTCTACTCCAGTAAGTTGTAATTCTCTGCATTTGTCTGTTTAATTTGGAGGCAGCAGTTTGCCCTGTGACTTAACTTCTCTGATAGATCTAAGAAAAGCTGCCGATTTTTCAGTAGGAGGAAGTGGCGATTTCCAAGCCTCTTACATGTCAGTCTAAAATTCGAAACGACTCTCCCAGGATTTTAATTTTTAAAAATGTAGTAACAATACCTAACAACTAAAATTTACTACTTAGACTGGTTGTGTACTGAATATTTAACTGTCACTATCTTCTTCAATCCTCACATCAATCAACTGAGTGAGGACCTATTTTATAAACATGATTTTTTCTGGTTAGAAAATTAAGATTAAAAGAAGGTAAGAAATTTTCACAAGGTCCCATAGCTGCAAAATGGTGGAGATATAAGTCACATGAAACCACAGTTCAAGCTCTTCACCCCTGTCCCTAACAGCTTCCCACTCACATTCAGTTATGTTCTTTATCAGAGCTATGATATATAGTTGAGCAGGTTGTACACTGCACAACTCTAGGGAACACTACTTATTTTGTTAATGATACTCCCACACGGCGGGCAGCACACAGCCTGCACAACCTTCTATGGTACCCACATGGTCCCTCTGAATGTTTCTTCTATTGTCCCTTACCAGTTTGGCCCATCATTTTCATGCAGGTTTCTCCAACTACTGCAGTGCATAGTATTTTCTTCTTCTAAAACATCGATTGATATATATACCATATAATTCAGTCTGGTTGGGATCACCAAACTAATATTTTATCTCTTGGTCAGCAGAGATTCTTTACTATTTCATTAGTAGCCTCCCAACCACCCAATCCAGTACTGGACACTGAACAGGTGCTTAATAAATGCAAGCTAATGGATTGTATGATCTTCTGGGAAAACCATTGTAAATCATATAAACAGATCTTCAGAAGGATATTAGGAAATATTAATAGTTTGTAAAAAGTGTTAAACATATTTCAACTATAAATTGAAATGCAATACGGTAGGTGGCTGTTCTCCAAATTAGTAAGGGTAGTTACCTAGTATCTGTGCTGATGATAAACCAAAGTTCATTTGCTCCAAGTCTGTAGAGAAGCAGAAATGAAAATGATTTGCACTTGTATGAATATTCAATTTTGCAATCTCCTGGCCCAACCAGGATGCAAATTACTGACAGTTTTAGAAATGATTTAAGAGTATAATTATCAAAATTCCTAGGAATAAATCAAATACAGTGATAAGAATAAAAATAAGATTGTAAATTCTGCATCCTGTTTTCATACGGTTGCTTTCCATTTGCAGACCTGTGCCCAATGCTAAGCATTTGTAAGTGTGAGTACCCACATACGGGTGGCAAAACTGAGAGTCAGAGAGGAGCGATTTATTTAGGATGACTGATGAAGCCGGGGGAAATTCTGTCATTCGGTTTTTTGTCAACTTGCTGAAAATTTACAAAAAGAGAGAGAAAGGAGAAATTGTTACACATCTGTGTTCTTCAGTTTTCTGTTAGCTCAATAGCCTATGCTGAGTCACTTTTAGGAGGAACAGAATATACTGAGTAGATGATAATTATTGTGGAGAAGTGAAAAATAATGCCTTTGTCAGCCATGCATGGTGGCTCACACCTGTAATCCCAGCACTTTGGGAGGCCAAGGCAGGAGAATTGGTTAAGGCCAGGAATTTAAGACCAGCCTGGACAACATAGTGAGACCCTCATCTCTAAAAATAAAATAAAACAAATACATAAATGATTTTGTTGCATGTACCACACTGCATGTATACACACAGAGACATAACAGCAAACTCACAGACATGCTCATTAAAACAAAAGATAAACCAGGTTTATCAGCCAATAAATACAACCTTCCAACTAGTCACTGGCTTCATTTAAGAAAAAAAATATGGATGTAAAGCTCCAGAACATTCCAGACATCATATGCCATGCTAGACGGCAAGAAGAGGAGGGAGGAGGGAGACAGAAGAACTCTCCGGGCGCAAGAGAATTCGCTTGCTTGTGGCAAACTGAAGTCCTTAAGTCACTCTTCTAGGAGCAGGTGAGTATGCAAGGCCTAGTTTGTTTCTTCAGCTTCTGTGACTTCCCTGTTGCTCAGAGAATAAAAGCCGTTAATGGAGGAAGGAAACATTTGCTCGAATTAGCACGAATCATTTCATTGGAGATAGTGTAACTACCAGTAATTTTCAGATCAATTTACATGATATTCCACTAATGTTATGCAGTTCCTCATTGCTCCTCCACTTGACTGCACTAATAACATGGGCCTCTACAATTAAAACTTTTCATCTTAGCGGAGCTCATATTTCCAATGGCTATATGTCGAGACACTTCCTGTAGAATCACATGCTGAACCACTCTCTTGCCGCAGCTAAGTGTCTCTTGTTAAGAATCTTCACCTCGGAGCGGGCATTAGCAGTGGATGGAAATGAACCCAGTCTTTTCTTGCCACCCCGTTTTGACCTGCTCATTCTTCATATGATCAACATTTCTTCCACAAACCTCTGCCCCAGCCCTGTGCTATAGACAGGAAATGCGATGGCCGATACTGTTGAATTCTAAATAAGGAAGCCTTTCTCAGGCTTTCTGTTTGAAACAGCAAAGAAAACCCAGAAGCCAACACGTGGGTGGCAAACATCTATTTTTACTTCTCATAGTTGCTTTTTGTTCATTAATTCACGTAGTCATTTAGTAGACTTCAAGGATGTTTGACTGGGTTCTATGCTAACTCCTGGAGATGGGGAGATAAAAGACAGTGGCTTCTGTCTTAGGAAGAGATCACGTCAAAGAGACATGATCCATGACCAAGATTAAGACAAGAAGTGCTCAAGAAGAGGCAGTGCAGTGTGGCTATAGGACAAAGGCACACGTCATTTATGGGATTCTTACTACTCTGTTCCAATCATCCTTCCTATCTTATTTATTTCTCAACAAAAAGAGAGAGAGACATAAGGTAGATATTATCTCCAAATTATACATGGGAATGAAAATAAATTTTCTAACATTTCACATCTAATAAATGTCATATGTTGATTCCAAATATGCAAATGTATTACTCCAACGTCATTGCCATTTTCATTTCTTTGTGCTATCCCCTAGTTAAAATGGCATGTGAATACTTTTTCTCCATCCTTTCTTCCATACCACACACCATAATATATGTGTGTGTGTATGTATATATATGTGTGTGTGTGTATATATATATATATATATATGTTATTTGTCCAAGATTTTCTAGTTAATTTGATTCCGATTAGGGTGAGAGGAGCAGCCATAGTGAGGAGAGTATAGAGAGAATAGAACTTGAACAATGAGGTATAGACCTAACACTAACCCCAACCATCCATTGTTTACTGTCATTGGTTTCAAGATCACTTGTTTCACAATGAAAGTAACTTATCTTTATATTCCTTCTTTAGCACCGTTCTTGTCCATCTCATACGTACACTCTCATGGGAGCACATCAGGTATCTATTACAATAAACCTCTCCAAAACTCAGTGGCTTAACATAATAAGCAGTTACTTAGCTCAGACCAATGTGGGTCAGTGATTTTGGCTAGGTTCCACTGGAATGGCTCATGTTTGGAAGTTTGTGGAGGGTCAACTCATGTAGGATGACCCCATCTAGGATGTCCAGGATGACTTGGCTCTATTTCTCATGACTCACCCTCCGACAAGCTGACTGGGTGTGTTTTCACAGTGAAGACAAGAAACAAGAGCAGAAGTGGAAAGGTGCAAGCACCTTTCCAAGCCCTTGCTTGCATTGAGACTGTTACCATCTTATTGGCCAAAGCAAGTCACGTGCCACTCTGAGGATGGGGGAAGGAGGGCAGAACTCTGCCTCTTGCTAGAAGGAGTTATTGATACAAAGGTTGCAAAGGGAATGGATGCAGAGAAGCAAGAAGAATTGGGGCCATTAACATCATCCATCTTCCACTAGGACTAATGTGAGCTTCTGACCAGAAGCAAACCCACATCCTGGGTCTCATGTGTTGGTTTAACTGAGGAAACAGTCTTTTTCTGTGCTCAGAGCGCATGAGAAAGAAACTTAAAGAAAATACTATGGCTCTGCCATTTGACTGATCGGCTTCCCCTTGAAATTCCCTATCGAGGTTTTGATTTAGTATCAAAGAGCTGTCATTCTCTCTCTTATTCAAAAAGTTAAACCAAAGGTTTAGTAAACAAATGTTTGGGATTCTTAAATTATGGTTTCACTTATAGTAGAATATAATGTAAATGAAGAGTAATATAAAAATATAAATATAGTTATATTATTTATTTATGGGAAATAACATCTGTAATAATATTTATATAAATAATACTTATTACACTTTATTAAATCATAACTACATGCCAGCCTCTACCTTAAGTTACATTTTCTCGTTTAGTGACGTATGCACTGTGATCCCAATTTTATAATTAAGGAAACCGAAACCCAAAGCAAAATTTGAACTTGAATTTGCCTAAATTTCAAAGTAACTTCTCTAGTCAATGTGCTTGTTTGTACCCTTGACCCCACCAAACTCCCTCACTTGAGATTTGGGCAATGTCACCCCTTTTTGAAACCCATATAACAACGTGCAGACTGGTATTAGACAAGCGCTATTTTTGATGATGACTCCCTTGCATTTGCTCTCTCCTAAGCCTCGGCTCCAAATTTAAGGCATTTTGATGTTCTCACAAAATATGGCATATAATCCACCAATCTCCCTGTGCCTGTGCTCCAAACTGAACAATATGCATCAGGATTTTATTTATGACCATCCCATCAGGATTTTTCTTGGATTTCTCTTTGCCTATATATTTTTTTCTTCCATCCGGAACTGTGTCCTATAGCAAATTCCTACCCATCTTTCAAGGCTGTCACAAGATACAGTCTACCAGGAATATTCTCATCCATTTTTATGGCACAGACAAGACTTCTTTCATAGAAAATCTGTTTGAATTTTGGCTAGAAACACTCACTGAGTCTCGAGAAATGGCTTAGGTCAAGAAGCCAGTCAGTCAATGCATAGAATACTGCTGTTCCTCTACAAAGTGAACAGCAACAACAACAAAAAAGACAAGAATAGGACAAAAGAAGAGTCCTAAAGAATTATCTCTTGCATAAGTAGTTGCATCTGGCAAAACAAAGTTTTATTTATTTTTTCTTTTAGTACCTCTTTCTTCAAACGTATAGGATGCAGTAGTCTGTCACCCTCTTCCAAAATGAGTCTGCAGGAAGGAGAAGAGTCAAAGGATGTCTCTAATGGGGTACCAAATTAGCACATGGAAAAAACAAACATGTCCTGCTCATTATGAATTGTTAATGGCCTGTTTACTGCTGAAGCTGTCACAGAAAACAAGAGAGTCTGCTAAGTCAATAATTTATTTCAGACTGTGGAATTAATTAGAAAGACAATTAAATAATTGTGGGAAAGCAAAAAAAATATGTTTGGACGTTTTATTTTTAAAACTCAGTGCTGTTTTACATGGTATTTGGATACTGTTTGAGAGGAGAAGAAGAAGTCAGAGGCAGAGAGGGAATAAACTTTCTAGATGTTTCTCCATGATAAGATGTTGATAAACTCCACTTTCTATCAATGCCTTTAAAGAAATCTCAGTAAGCTGCATGAACCCCTAAGATCGTTTAAATGATTTTACATTTCATGTAAGATCTGGTGAGCAAATGTGGTATGGCCTGGATTTTTGTTCCCTTTTGAGGTTGTATAATCAATAAGTGATCTTTCACTTTTGTATCTACCACACAAATATGAACAGTGGATCCAAGTGAAAAGTAACGCTATTATAATTATATTTTAGAGCAACTGTCTTTAGAGATTTCAAATGACTTCATAGACTATTTTTAAAGGAATAATAAGATTTGAATATAAATAAAAATCCAACAGATAGCATTTTTCATGTTGGAATTATAACTGTCATATCTGTTCCAATGATACTACTCCCCTGCCTTAGTATTCACCTATGTTAATAAAGAAAACTTTTGGTGATCTAGTTGCAGGAAATAATTTTTTATAACAAGCAGCCCTGCCTAGATTGGGGAAGTTATATTGTACCAGTGACAATATAACTCTTCAAGGCAACACGGATGATTCTTTCCATCACAGATGTCTACTACGAACCTTGCCACTCAGTCCTTTATAGTTTCCCAAACGAGGAAAAAAAAAAATCATCATTCTTACAACACCCACGAGAACTTTTTTAAAAAGTCTAGTACTTGCAAGAGGAAATTTAAAAATGGATCACAGGATGGATGCATTTTTTTTTCTTTTGTAAAATCACTACAGAGAAATGCATAGCCCCAAGAAACAAAATCTTGAAAAATTGTATTCTGATTCTAGAAAGTTTCACAACCTACCGCTTACAAGATTTCTTCCCACTACTGACAAGGCTGCTGCACTCTGGCTTCTCACTATGCTGTTACCATCTGCTCCCATGAAGGGCCACCCAGAACAAGCTGTCAACCCTAAAAGGTGCCTTATGCTGAGATATTACTTGGGTGCTTTTATAGGTAAAATGTAAAATAAAATCATATTCATCATCATCACCACCACCACCACCATCACCACCATCACCACCACCATCATCTTGGAAGGAAAATCTTAGATTCTCCCATTGCTTAGATTCTCTCCTGTTTCCAACTCTAGATTCTTTCACCAGCCTCCAGCCAAGCCCGAGATCAGAACAGGTCTCCAGTGCATGGTGTAGACACACGCAGAGGGGACTCAAGATTCGAGGACAAGAGGAATACTCAGGAGACAGTCAAGTTACCAAAAGAAATTCAATTATTCAGACTGGGCTGGTGCTTGTTACGTGTCTCTGAAGCACGTACGTGGTAGAGGGTGGGGCTGGCAGCGGGGGAGACTGGAACTCAAGAAGAAGGAAGGAGCCAGGATTTCTGAATACCCTCAGGTGCATACCCTCTGATGAGCAGCGTGGTCTGGGAAAGCTGAGAACTATGCCTCCTGCTGGTAGGGACCCAGAAACTCCAGCTGTGAGGAAGAGGAAGGGTGGCTAGGAACACACAAGTTTGGAGAGAAGGTCTTGGCCCTTCCTGAAGTTTTAGGATGGACTTTTGGACCAGGTCTTCTTTTTTAGTACATCAAACTATATCTATCTATCTATCTATCTAGATAGATAGATAGATAGATAGATTTTTTTAATTTTTTGGCAGTACGTTCACATAGGCAAATTCCCATCATTGGGCTGAGAGTACTGCATGTTCATAAATCACTGCTGGATTGTTTGTATTATTATCCACGCAAATGGAGAAAACAAATATTTGCTGAAAAGAAGTCAACAGGGAGAGAGAAAGGAGATGATCGGGAGCTGTTTTCTGAGTTTTGTTCTTTCCATATCAGGCTTCCGAGGGGGAATGGGATGGAGATGGGAAGTTTCCATGAGGCCAGCTGGCTGGTGACCGCTTCCTCTAAGCACTGGACACATCAGGGCACTCAAGAGAGACCAAATCAACTGGAAGCTACTCAGCAAAACTAGGCAGTTTAGAATTTCACCCGCCTGAGGTTACTGGACGTTCTCCCAAATTCTCTTTAAGGCTCCGCTTCTGTAGTCACTGAGTCGTCTAGTCTGGAATCCAGCATGTCCATAGCTTTGGCCCATCTTTGTAGAATCTGTTGCAATTCAAGCAGAGCTCAGAGCTGTAGTTATTTGTGCCAGGAGCTCTCAAAAACTTGCCAGCAGATGGACGAGGCACTATGACTTAAGCTGCATCGGTCCTTTCTGGAGGAAGCTAACCATTGTTTTAGATTATTTTCTTCTTCCTTATTTTTGTATCGAGAGCGCCTTTCTTTTATTAGAAAATATTTTGCTGGAAATACATTTGGATTTTTATTATTTTTCAAAAATTTGTATTTAACAATTACAAAATGGCAGCTTGTGTGATTATTCTAGCTTTTTTTAAAAAAATGTATTTGGTCTGTGAAATTTCAGATAGGGAACCACTTCTCAGCAAGACTGTGGTTACTCAGACTCATAAAGGGAGCAGAGATTTTCATGTACATATGCATTCAATAAATATTCATGAGCATCTATGTGCCAGGCACTGTTCTAGACACTTAAGATTCATCAGTTACCAAACTATCAGATTGAAATTCCTGCTGTCATGGAGCTTATCTTCTCATTGGCAAGGGACAGACAAGAAACAACGGATGTAATCAACAAGTCATTAGGCTGTGTATTATAGGCGTACAGATCTTGAACAAAAGGCAGTAGTACCTGAATTCAATTCTCTTTGAAGCCAGCATATTCCTGCACTGTACCGTAGTCTCACTTGATTTAGTGAGGATTAAACAAAGCTCAATTCTTTTAAGATAGTCACTTTATAATACAGAAGATAAATTAGGACACTATTTCCTTTTCTAGAGTATGAGTTCTTGGATTATAAGAACTAATACATAAAAAAAAAAAAAACAACTCTATAAATTCCGGCAGAGAAGTACATCCTAGTTGTTAAAACTGCTGGAACATGGTTGTTTTGTGGTCTCTGCACTTATGGCATCCATATTTCCTGGTTTGTATTTTTGCTCCTGTGATCAGCTTAACCCTAAATTCAGAGCTCCGTCATCCCATCCCACAGTTCCAGTAGCTGACTTGGCACACACAGTGTGGGGTGGGCTGGTCATTGAGACAGGATGCAAATGACAATGCACAGATCACCGAGCCATGGTGTGGGCGCCAGCAAGCTGCTTGGCTTAGTCCAAGAGTGTCAGCATTTCAAAGCTTCCCTTGGTTTTCAGAGACAATGAACAGTGCTCTGTACAAGCAGACGAAGAACCCAGTTCAAAGACTAAGTAAAGAACATTTGGAGCATAAACAAGCTCTCCTTGGATCAGGCTGTGTTACCGAGTCAAGTTTTAGTAAGTACATAAATGATTATGTTTTCCCCCCAAATTGCCGCACACAGGTGGGAGATCAAAGAGAGATGAAGCAAATGAGCTGGCAGTTTAGAACAAATTAAAAAACAGTGTCAGATATTAACATGCAAAACGCCAATACTGCATATGCACGACAACGAGTGGAATATTGAATAAGATTTTTATTTTCATTCCACTGCCAGCTTCTGTCGGTGGGCACTTCACAAGCTGGGAGAGGGGAGGAGAAAATGAGGACATGCTTTTCCAATTGTCAAGCCCAGAAGACCCGTCAGGTTCCTGCTTCCAGTGAAAGCAGATTATAGGTTAGGAAGAGAAGTGGCACAACTGAAGGAGACCTTAACAAATGGAACTGGGAGGGAGCCAGATTTCCCATGCGAGGGGTGCTTTGCGGGGGGAATAAAGCCTTCTGGCAGTTTGGTTGTGTTTATTCCAAAATGTTTGCGGGGGAAAGCAGAGCGTATTTGCATTTTGTAAGCAAATGATGATAATAATAGGTTTCTGAGAGATATAAATCAGAGAAGATTCAATAAAAACTGAAAATTTTGAATATGCATGCTTTGACCCTCCCCCCACCCTACTAAACAGAGACTCCAGATGATAGCGTTTGTATCTCTAAATTCTGTGCAGGGAATGACCACAGCGCCTTGCTAGAGCCCCTTGCTAGGTTCGTTTTCTGGTTGGGTGATGTTGCAGGGCTCTCGGCTCTTATTGTGACCACAGCCCACCCCTGTCCCGATCCTGACCTCCCTATCGCTTTGCCAACCTGCCTACAACTCAGACACATGATGACGGGGCAGTTCTACCCACTTCCTCCCAGCAGCCACCACTTAACTCCAAGCACTCCTACAGTTGGTCCAAGAGTTGGTCTCCTGATCAACACACTTCGGCTGATTCTCAAATATGATGTGGCTATAATAATGACTCTGTATTGACTGGAGTAAATAAACTTCCCATTATACCAGTCGATCTGTTTGTTCATCCAGCTTGACTCAAAAGGCACTTACTTCTAGAAAATTCTTTGACACACAGCAAGATTTTTCTGACTTCACAAAAGGAAAAAGCTTATAGGAACTGACATATAGTTCATTGAGTCCTTCATTCCATAGTACTTATTAAATGTGCAGGCACTACCCAGGTGAACTTTCTCTTTTTTTATTTCCTACTAAGTTAGCTGTAATTATTCACAGCTGCTTGAAAATAGCTTGATTTCAAAAACGAATGGACCGGAATTATATATGGGTCCTGGACCTTCTGCAGTTTTATTCACAATCTCCATCCTGCACACATTGGTGATCACCAGATATAGCGAGATTCTATCAGATAACCATTTTACATGGATCTCAGAACCTGCCACTGGGTCACTGTATATAATAAGTTTCCCTCAGCAAAAGTGGAAGGACCTCATAGGTGTGTCTTCCCTTAAACATCTCTCTTTAAATTTTTTTAAAACAATGTTTGTGCTTTTCTTCCAAAATAATATATGAATACAGATTGAAAAATAAAATAATAATAAAGATTAAATTATAATGAAAGTCAAAAACCTATTGTATTACCTTTCCCTATTTTGAGTCCTGCTCCGGGAGAAAATCACTTCATCTGTTTCTGCTTTTATTTGTTCCCTGATGCTTACCTATGTGTATCTAACTAGTACTTGGATTGCACTTTTCTTGTTTCCTTTTTCTTTTTCGTTTTTTTTTTTATTATTATTTTGAGGACAAGGAAATAGAAGTATATTACTTTGCTAGCAAAGGAGGAAAATGGCAGACTCTATCATCTCGAAATCCAAATTCCTGTCCATAAGCAGAAATACAGAGCTTTTAAAGGGAGGGCCCTCAGTTCTAGGCTATTGTCATTAATGATTCTAATCATAGCTAGATTGCGCTTTTCATTCATTCCTTCTTTTAGTCTAGAAATAAGTGCTTATTGTATGCCAGAACTTTTCTAGGAACATAAATTCAAAAGTGTTTTTATAAATTATATCTATTTGACCTATTCTTGCAAATGTCGTGCAACCTCTTATCTAGTGATGAATTTCTGCAAGCTCTCCTTGTTATTATGGATTTCCATCCTTTTGGGACCAATGTATATAATTTTAAGAAAATCTGAGGAAAGAGAGAAAGCAAGCATTGCAGCTGGCCCACCACCTCCAACAGAAACATTCTGATCTCTTTATGCAAAGTCATTGGCTGCATAAAACCTAGAACGTGTTGAGCTCACGTTAGCACACAGGAACCAGAGTCTGGTCGCCTCTGCCATGTTACAGCAAATGTGGGATGGTAGAAAAGCACCAAACTAGGGGTTTGTGATGCTTAGGCCACATCCATAACCGTGTGAACCACAGCATTCACAGCGCTTGGCAAGTGAGAGGGAGCTAACATTGTTATCTACTATCATACATAATATAGTTAGCATTTTTTGTAGCTCATTCTATTTGCCAAGCACCATGAGAGCTGCACTGACTTTCTCCTTTAAAGTAGTTACTAATATTATTCTAGTTTTCAGATGAGAGAACTAACACTTAGTGGAGTAACATGGTTTTTCCAAGGTTTCATAACTGAACTCGGACTTATATCCAAGCCTGTTTCTAGAGCCCATGTTTATTTCATTATCCCCTTTCAGGTAAGTCTATTCAATAAATATGCATTGAAGTTCTACCACTTGCCCAGCATGGTGGTCTGCTACTAGGTTCTGGGGACAAGAAGATGAATAAGGTATATATGACAACTATGAGGACCCTGTGAGCTCACCTCCAATTTCAGCTGTGTCCCCAGGCAAGGCGTCCAGGTGGGCTCCGATTCCTGGTTCCTGTGTGCTGACAGCTCCTCCCTTCAACATGTTCCAAGTCTTCTCTGCCCGTGGACACCACCAGGAGCTGGAGCTGTCTGTCCCTGCTCCTATGGGGCTGGGGAATGTATAGGTTATCAGCCAGGACACCTCTCCAGAGCTGGGGGTCACCAGCTGATGGATAAACAGTGGAAAACATTCCAATAGACATTCTGTGGGCTCCTCAGGAGTCCCCAGGGGAATTAGGTCCCCATTGTTGATGGCAGCAACCCCTCAATCACATTTTACATTGGCTTCTCCTCCTTCCCTGCCCTCATTCCTCAGTCCTTGATCTTCTCAGCCCTTCATCTCTGCTCCCTGGGATCACCTCCCAAACATGTCACTCCTATGCTTGCCTTTGCCTCCTAGATTGGTCCAAGGGAACTCAAGTCAAGCTATATTGCAAGGGGCAACCCAACATGTCTCAGTAAGTGCTTAGCTACAGGGTGATGTGGACACACAGAATTAGGAGTACTTAGCCTAGAAGACAGAGAAGGCTTCTGAAGGAGTTGATACCTGAAGGATAAATATAGTTTCCTATATTTATAAGACTGAAGAAAATGAGCAAAACAGAACAAAGTGTGAAACATGGGCATTCATCATCCACTTTTCTTTCACTTTTTTTAAAATTATTATTATTATTATTATTATTATTATTTTGAGATAGGGTCTTTCTCTGTTGCTTGGGCTAGAGTGCAATGACTGATGTGATGATAGCTCACTGCAGCCTGAAACCCTTGGGCTCAAGCGATCCTCCTGTCTTGGCCTCCCCAAATGCTGGGACTACAGGTGTGAGCCACTGCTCCCAGCCCCACTTTTTCTTTCTGGATGACACACTTGCTTGGGATACAGCATTAAAACAAACAAAAAATAAATAAAAATAAAAATAAAAGGCCCTACCTTCATCATGCCTCTAGGAAAAGACAGACAAACAGATGAGCAAAAAAATCCACATAAAATGAGAACAGACAAGTGTTACAAGGAAAATGAAGGCAGAACAAGGGAACAGAGAAGAATGAGGATGCTAGTTTAGAGAGTCCTGTCAAAGAGAATGTCTCAAGAAAAGAGGTATTTGATCTAAGAACTGGGTGAAGGGAGGACATCAGCAAGTACCTCCGGGGAGAGTGTTATGTGCAGACGTGACCATGTGAGGTGAGTGCAGGGAATAGAAAGGAGGCAGGAGGTAGGAGGCAGAGAGAGGAGACCAGGCCAAACTCAACAAGACCTTATCTTGTAGGCAGCAAAGACCTCGTCCATGCTGAAGGTTCAGACCTAACATCTTGTCCCTTTTTCTGGGTTTCAGTTCCCTCATGAAGCAAGAAAGTTATATATTCACAAGATCCCTTACAATCTTAATATCCCATATGTCCAACTTCCAAACCCCTGGACAATTTTTGTAGTCTATCTTTGGAAGCTTGGATTGCTCATGGGAAGGAAGGCCTCTCAGACAAGCAAAGTATGAAAATGCTGTGTTTTCCTTTAAACTCTAACTCTTTTCTACATATAAGCAAAGCTGAAGTATCACTTACTCTGGCATGATCTTAAGCCTAGAAGGGACATTGGACGATAATCTCAATACGTGGTCTCCTTAGCAGTTCATCCACATGGCTCAAAGCAGGGGCTTGAACGTCTCTCTGCTCCTTTTGTGTATCTATCTAGCCACAAGGGCAGTGAGAGCAGAGAGAGCAGTTTCTAGGCTCACTCCAAGCCCTGAGTTTGAAGAGGTAAGTTCCACCTACCACACAGTGCTCAGAACACACCTCTCACAATGGGCGTAGTGAGGAGTGGGCCAGAGGCTACAGACGCTTGTCCATCAACTTCTGCGAGCAGCTCATCTCCAACCATCGTCTCTAGCAGAACCTCTCTGGAAAGTTTCTGATTAAAAGTATGATACTGACTGTACTGACTGTCTCCATTTAATAATGAATGCAAAATAAGGAATGCTCTTCTTTTCAAGTTAGAAAGGACAGACTGAATGAAGGTCAGCTTGACCAAATAGAAACAAGATAAACTTTTAATATCATCTGGGCTTGACTCCTGGCTCTTCCACTCCCCGGTTGTACCTTGCAAGTATGCAACCTCTTGGATATCAAGTCCATTATCTTTCGTACTTTAGATAATATTTACCTTCTATGACTATTCCAAGTAAAGAAATAAATGCATATAAAAATGGCTGTCCCTAAACAAATGGTAGATTCTGCTATTATTATCATGAATAATGGAAAGTATTAGTATGCCAT